>CANUEP010058606.1:0-14105 GCA_947857235.1 Jatropha podagrica | reverse complement strand
TTTCCATGAGATATCTTGACCGATGCATTCTTTAAGAGTTCTTTACCCCGTGCTGCCACAGAGAAATTATCTATCGTAATATCTTTGACATTAGCATCTGCTTCATCTTCACCTTCAAGAACTGAAGCTCGGCTACCAATAACAACAGTGAAAGCATCATGGTCATCCTTAAGGGCCTCTTTTTTTGCCTGCTCTGCCACATGTGCAGCAAGCAAGTCCTTCTTTTCTCGTTTCTTAAGTTCTTTATCTGTCACAGAGATTTCGAGTGGCTTTGGATCATCCCTTTGCAGTCTATTTGACTGTCGTCTGATCCCAGGCAGCAGTTTTTGCTCATCCTCAGAGGCATAATCATCCTCTTCATCAGAAGGAGGGAGATCAATCCCATCAGTATAAGACGAAACTTTTGGACCCTTAGCCTTAGCAGTGTTCAATGAAGTTGACCCCTTTTTAGGTTTGTCAGGTTTCTGGTCCATTCCGGCAAGCATGGCTGCAACAGATATTTTCTCTTTCTTTCCATCTTTGTTGCTTGTCTTTGCTTTTGCTGCTAAACCAACCTCTTCTGTTTTCTTTTTTCCCATAGTAGAAATTACTTTAGGAAAATAAAAAAGCTGGAGAAGTTAAAAAAAAAAAAAAAAATTGTAATCTCATATTATTGGACACATAATTATATTTAAAAAGAAAAAAAAAAGCAGAAAAAGCAGTTAAGAACTTCAATAGAAGCCTGTCAGAAGTGGAAATGGATGCAAAAGCATAAATATAGAAGAAAAATATAAACAGCAAACCAAATTGGACAAGAGACAACATATTAGTGCTTAGAGCCAAAGCATAGGCTGAGAGAAAAGCCTTGTAATTTATCCATGATTCACAAAATTGGAGTAATCAAACATCGCCACGTGCAGGCTTGATTCAAAAACTTGAACATAAAATACACTTCTAAAACTGGAACTAAAAGCCAACAAATCCTGCATCTTCAACCTAAAATCCTACATCTATCCATCAAATCCTAACACCTATTTAAAAAGAAAATTATTCCGCGATCTTTTTCACAAAGAAGAGGAGCCATTACTTCGCCTTCGAAGAGGATATCCAGTAGAATCCAGAATAGCTCTTCGACTCTAATGGATCTCGATGTTTGTACAGTGATTAAACCAAAAAAAAAAGGAATGAAAAGGAGACGAGTCAAGCTAACCGAATTTACTTCTGATTAATTTCTTCTTGTTGTTTGTTTCTTTTCAGCAAGGCAATGAAACAAGCGAAAATTTCGCTTGGCTTAACCTCCTGGAAATTGATGATGCCGGTGATGAGCGATCGGCGTTCGGTGGCTGCTAGATTTGTAAGTGGCGGAAGTAAAGCGTATATCGAGGGAAGAAAGAAGATCTTTTCTGTTTTGAAGGGTCAGAATAAGATGAATTTATATGATGAAGCGGTGAGCAATAGTAGTCGATTATTAAGCCAAAACCGGATTGAGCCGATATATTCCGGTCTGGTTCGGTCATCAATTTAGAATCCAATTGCTGGTCTGTTCGATCAGAGAAACCCAGTCGGATTTCTACTTGGCTCAATACATTCAATGCTCTCTCTACTTCCGCAAAAAAATTTTTTTTCCCCTCAATTTTTAAAATGATCTTTTAACTCTTTATACTAGTTTTTTTATAATTTATGCACGTCTGATTAAAAAATTTTTTTCGTTCAAATATAAAGAGGCAATAAATGTATTCGGTTATTATTTCACCGATTTTGTGGCATATAAAATCTATCATGCAAAATAATTACGTGAAAAAAAATTATTATTTAGCTAGTGCATAAATAAAAAAAATAGATCTAAAGGGCTAAAAAATCATTTTGAAAATTGAGGTAATCAAAAGATTTTTTTGTCAAAATGATTTTTTTGTGTAAATATAAGAGATAATTTATTCATTTGGCTAATGATATTGCTGTCACATCATCAATCCTGACAGGGCTAATTTGGTGAGTGTTTATTATGCCTTAATTTCTTATATAATCAAACTGTCTATAACTTATAAAAGAATGAGTCTAAATGGTCAAAATATCATTTTAAAAGTTTAAATAGTCAAAAGACATTTTCATGCAATTACAAAACTAATTTATATATTCATCATTTTTATCCAATCCAATTATCTTTATACTAATCAAATTCATTTTTACATCTAAATGAGCTGATATTAATTTTTAAATAACCAAACTCAGCTCGAATTGATTTGATCAGAGTCAATTTTGTTTGGTTTTATTATATTCAATTATCATAAACAGTTATTCAGCCATAACGAACTGAGCAGGTTGAGCTCAGGTCAGTTAAACCAACTGCTCAACTTTTCAGTTGATGCATACTAACGGTTAGATCAAATCTATGTGGCAAAAGTATACAATAACTATTTTCACCGGTTATCTTTAATTTTATTATAAAAAAAGGTATTCGGTCAAAATTTTCTTAATTTTATTAAAATTTTAAAAAATTAATTATTTACTTAATTTTCATGTAAAAATTTTGAATAATTTATATTTTAAAATAGAGAAATATATAATACATGATACTACTAATAAAAAAAAACAATCGTATCCAAAAGATATCAGACAAAAAAATTACAAAGTATTTGATTTGAAATTCAACCTGATTTATTTTTAATCAGAGGGTCATAATTAAAATAGTATTTGGTTTGGTTTATATAGAAAAGCTATTTAAAATAAGTCATAAATAATAACAGTATGCTTTCTTTTTTAATTCATTTTAATTCATTGTTTTTTCTCCCTTTTCTTGAAAGTAAAATTTAAAATTTACCATTTTATCTTTATTTAATACTTCATCTTGTAATTATTGTTCAATTTTCTTTTTTTTTTTATTAAATAAATTTTGAAATTTACCATTTTATTCTTATTTAATAATTCATCTGTCTCATAATCATTTTAATATTTTTAAAATCTGCTGCTTATAATTTAAATAGTGTTAACCTAGTGATGAATATATATTTTTATTTGGATAAAGAAAATTTTAAGTAGTAGATTCCCTAAATGGTTAACATTTTGAAATAGAATTAATTATTTGTCCGGAGTGCTTTGATCACTGGCTCCTCTTGTAGCTTGGTGGTCTTGGTGATTTATACCAAATCCACATTGGCTCGAGTTCGAAACGGTATCAGGTGTAGAGAGAGAGAGAGGGAGAATGGGTCTAGAGGTATTTCAAAATACCTTTCTTTTTCCTGACTATGCCTTTGCATTGAGTATACTTTATAAAATTAATGGGAAAAAGTGAGATTTGAGAAATTTATTTTTATTGTGGGTTGATTGTTTAAATTACATTCTTTACCTTTTCTTTATAGAATATCTATAAGAGATCAAAAACCATGTAATTAATCGCTTTTGTTTTTGTTTTTTTTTTTTGTTTTTTCACTTAAGACATGAGAAATTCAGAAAATATTCACAAAAAAAATGGTACCATTGCTTCACAATAATTAGATATAAACAACCAAAAGAAACAAATAGGTTAAAATACTGTTTAATGCTTAGGTTCAAATAACTACATCTTAAAAGGTATGTAGAAATAAATATCCAAAAATTTGTAGGATTTATTCTAAATGTTTTGAATAATACTATAAAATACAAAATATTTTATACAATTCTTTGCATAAAATAATTGAATATAAAGTTGTTCAACAGGTCCAATATGACTCCATGATAAGGTTCTAATGCTACAATATGTAACAATTAATAAAAAAAATCAATGCATATACATATATTAGAGATATGAATGAGCGCGTCTTTTTTTTTTAAAAAAAAAATAATAATAATGTATTTCTTTAAAATTAGCTTAATACAATTTTTGAATCGTAATTTAGACGGTGATACAAATTGGGCATATGAAAAAAATTTTCAGATTCTATCCGCATTAAATATATCTATATGGAGAGGTGAAATGTTTTAACCGTAATTAAATCTCGAATCAAATTAACTAATTTAAATCTCGAGTCGAATTAAACGATTTTTAAAATTCAAATACTGATAATTTACATAAAAAAAATTAATACATAAATTTAATTCTTAATTTTAGCCGATTCTAGTCGTGACTTTTCGATCTTTGTAGAAGTTCAATAATAATAATATATTTTCATATTTGTATTCAGACTTTTTGTACTCCTTATGGTATGAAAACTCGTCTCTCTGTCTATATTATATATATAGATTTCGCAAAATTCCCTCTTCTTCTTGTCGAGCAAGCTTTTTGAATCAAAACGAAGAAGAAGAAACAGCCAGAGAGACACAAATGGAGAAGAATGAAACGACATCGTCATCCGGAGAAAATCCAAAGCCATGGCAATCGTATCACACAGTTTACACTAACGCTAAAGCAGGTAATTTTTCAATTGATTCCGGGTTTGATAATCAACGATTTTCACCATTACTCTCAGATTTTCTAGCTTTATTCACAATTAAACAATTATAGAAGGTTTTTGATTGTTAAAAATCCTAATTGATTTTGCTATTTGTGAAGTTGTTACTAAATTGAGTGAAATTGTGTGATTTTTAGGTATGGAGGGAGTGGATAAAGAGAAAGTGCAAAGAATAGTATATGAAATGAGTAAGGGGTCAAAGTATTTTGAGAATGAGGAAAGGAAAGAGGCTTATATGAGGCAGAAAATTGAAAAAATGCGTGCCCAGTGTGCGAAACTCACTGCAGCTGATATCTCTCTGTACCAGTTGGTAAAGCTGAAGAGGCCTATTTTGTTTGCATTCGCTCATTTTGACTACTTTATCTGTTACTAAGTAATAAAGATATGAGATTTAACTTTCGCCTGTTTTTAGGGATATGACTGAAATGACAGATTTAGCGTTGCAAATTTGTTTTGGGCACAAATATTTATGCACGAATTTGGGAAGATGAAAATCGTGGACCATTTGATGAGAGGATCCCACAAATTGGTCCATGATTTTCATGAATGAGTTTTGAGATTGAAAATACTTTTCCCTTTATGTAGGAGATTCACTAGGAAAGAAGCTTACTTAGGTCCAGTGCTGAATTTTTATTGAAGAGAGTGTAATTATGTTTATTGTGGTTTGATGTGTCCTGTTACTGTGCAATTAATATCTTATCCAATTTACAGATTGCTGATAAAAGAATTTTAGAGCTTGAAGGCATGCGTGATCTTTCAAGGATCTGGTTACATGTAGATATGGATGCTTTTTATGCAGCTGTTGAAACATTAAGCAACCCTTCATTGAAGGGCAAGCCAATGGCCGTTGGTAGCATGTCTATGATCTCCACAGCCAATTATGAGGTTTGAATTTGCTTCGTGTAATTTCCAACTTGGATCATGTTTGAATTTCTGAATGATCCTAGTATATGGAAAACTTAAATTAGACACTAGCTGTTTGTATCTCGGATTCATTGCTCAAATTTTATTGAAACTCTTTTTAAATATGCTGTAGGCACGTAGGTTTGGGGTTCGTGCAGCAATGCCTGGTTTCATTGCATGTAAGCTATGCCCACAGTTAATATTCGTTCCCACAGACTTCAAGAAGTATACGCATTATAGCGATTTAACTAGAAAAGGTGAGTGGTTATGTTTCTCATACATACTCATTTGCTACATACTTTATAATGCAAATTGATGTGATTTTTTTATATCTTTGACATACGTTAGTTTCTCTGTAGTTTTCCAGAAATATGATCCCTGTTTCATGGCTGCTAGTTTGGATGAAGCATATCTTGATATAACTGATATCTGCAAAGAAAGGGGCATTACTGGTGGAGAAGTATGCTGATGCATGTTCTTCTTTATTCTCAGATGGAATCCCATCTTGCATAACATTGATGTTCATTTCCTTTTTTTGGTGCCAAGATTGCTGAAGAACTGAGAACTGCTGTGCATGAAGAGACTGGTCTAACATGCAGTGCTGGAGTGGCTCCAAATCGCTTACTTGCTAAGGTTCTTCCAGCTGTTTTCTTTACTATTGTTGAATTTTTATCTTGTGGACTAAACATTTGGTATTCTTTTATTTATTCTAATTGTGAGAGTGAAAGTAATGAAATATCTATAATGTATATGTTACATTGAAACTTCAAAAGAGGCCTTTTGACAAGCTGTAAATTTTTGAAAGTTGAGTTGGTGTAAACAGGCCCATGGTCAATATAAAGGGGTTTTTTATTAAAATAAATCACTGATAAAAAAATGGAAGACATTGTTGACTAACTAGGGACAAAACATTTGCAAAGCAAGGTAAGACTAGTCAATGGTATCAAGTTCATTCTCTCTCTCTCTCTCTCTCTCTCTCTCTCTCTTTTCGAAGTTGAGCTTTTTTTTTTTTTTTTTGAAATTTCAGCGATAGCCCAACGTGTAAGATAATAGGTTTTTATAGTTTTTTTCCTTGATCGTATTCACTTCATGTCTGGAATATACAGTATTCATGTGATATAGTTATGGTGGCCTTTATTATATGTACTACTTGCAGCATAGAACAATATAAATTAGGTAAAGAATCATAGAGGTTTGCAGAACCTTATTTTTTTTTTTTTTATTTGTCATATGATTTGAGAGCAGGATTTTCCTTAACTCTTGTCCACTTGACTATCCGTTTATCTGCAGGTTTGCTCAGATATAAATAAGCCCAATGGACAGTTTGTTTTGCCAAATGACAGAATGGCTGTCATGACATTTATATCCTCACTTCCTATAAGAAAGGTGTATTTGCTTTTTCTGGTTTATTTAAGTGAATTAGTCACCCTATGTTGATGAAGATTAAGAACAACTATTTTTTATATGATTATAAAATTATAAATATATTTTCATCCTTATTGAAACACACATCGTTTGTTGTATCCATACAGATTGGAGGGATCGGTAAGGTCACTGAACATGTTTTGAGGGAGGTTGTAGGAATAAATACATGTGAGGATATGCTGCAAAAGGGTGGGCTCCTCTGTGCACTATTTTCTCGCTCTTCCGCAGGTTCGTGCATTGGTTGGAGTTTTCTAACACTTTCTATGGTTGTCATGCAGAAATTCTATGAAATTTGTGACATGTGAGGCTAATAGTGTTATCGTATGAAGATTAGAGTGAGAATGCCCTTATTGATATAGCAATAATTAGTACAGAAAGAAAACAAATTATTGGGTTGAACTGGCAGTCTTGCCCATTTTAAACTTAGGGTTTGGAAATTTTATCGTACAAGACCTGAACAAATTAATTTAAAGGTGGCCACAACTCGGGCAGCATATGTTGTTGCACTAATGTAATTTCTACATTTAAAATTTGAGTATATATAATCACATATGCATTCTTCTCTTGCAAAAGGAATGGGGTGACAGTTTCTTCAGCTCATATTCATTTTGTTGATCTGTTGCAGATTTTTTCCTCTCTGTGGGACTGGGTCTTGGAGGAACAAACACCCCTCAAGTCAAGTTTCGGAAAAGTATTAGCAGTGAGAGAACATTTTCTGCCACAGACAATGAGGCACTTCTTTATCAAAAATTAGGTAAGTGACTGCATAATGTTTTCTTTAATCATTCAATGACTTTATAGACGTATAGTGCTTTGAGATCAACTGGTTACTTGTTTCTGGTTTATTTCATGTAAGATTAGTTTGAAATATTGCTTAAATATGATGCAGAAGTAATTTGTTTTGTCATCAAGAGTATTTCTCATTGATGGTGTAGTAATAGTTATAATTTTGTCCTCATACTGAAAATATACTTCCAAGCAGGTTTTGCTGAATACTTGAAGTTATAAAATTATCTGAAAAAGGTTAACCAAAATTCCTTGAAGCTGCAGCTGGTATTGCGGAGATGCTGTGTACTGACATGGAAAAGGAAGGGCTTTGTGGTCGAACATTGACTCTCAAATTGAAAACTGCATCTTTTGAGGTAGGTTCTGGTCCTTTTTTCTAAAAAATTACTCAGAGACAAATTGGAAGGTTCCTTTTAAGTGATTCTAGTGCGAGATTCTCTTCTTTTCCATGGCTCTTCTTATCTGCCTGGGGAAAGAATTGGGAGCAGGCCGGCGCTGGGCTGGAGGGATGGAGGAGGTCCAATTGTTATAGATTCAAACAATCTACGGCCAAAAGTTGGACCTGGAAAAAAGAGGGTGTGATATCTTGGAACTTGTCTTATCCTCAGCATTTTGCAAGAAATAACTTCTCCAAAGGCATAAATACATGCTGTTCTACTTTGATTAGCAGAGGACCAAGATCTTTTCCTTTGCACTAGATAATGTTTATTTGCAATAGATTGTCCTTCAGTAGTTTCTTATTCCAATTCCTTCCTAGAGTTGTTTTGTAGTTCCGCTCATTTACCATTCAAATTTTGAAGTTCATTGACAAATCTTATTCCTTAGGTTCGAACCAGAGCTGTGACACTACAAAAATATATTTGTTCAAGTGAAGACATATTGAAATATGCTTCAAAGCTGCTGAAGGCTGAACTTCCTATTTCTTTAAGACTAATGGGTAGGAAGGATTTCATGCACTGGTTAATACTATATTTTCATTTAGTGGGTGAGAGTACATATGTCATGTTTGAATATGCATGTGCCTCTGTGTGACTATGCATATGCATTGACGGGGTTTGGTTTATCAGTAACCTTGGACAAATGTAATCACCTTTATGGGGCTTATGGAATAACAAAGTGTTTGCATTCCTATTTTTAGGCTTGCGGGTGTCGCATTTCAATGAAGACAAGGTTGGTACTCCATCTGACCCATCACAAAAAACTCTCACCGACTTTATTGTATCAGGAGACGCATCTAGAAAAAATATGGGCTCAGATTTTAGTGATCAACACTTCATGGGTGACATGGAAGAGGCCTTTTCGACTGGCAGCCATGATATTCATCACTATGAAATTAGGGATCCCTTAGACAGTGATAATGTAGAAGATCTGGATGATCACCATTTCACTATAAGTAATAATGCTGAAGCAGAGGAAGTTAATGAATCTTTAAGCAACAATTTTGCAGAAAATGTATGTTTTATTGTGAAATACAAAGTTCAGTACACATTCTTGTTTTTCATTTTGCCATTTAGCTTAATCATGCTTTTTGGCATTTATGTAGGAGAATACTGTGGATATTGGAAGGCTTGATTCAGAATCTTGTCACACGGAATTGTCAGAAATGAAGGATGCAAGGTCCTTTTTGCCTCGGCTGGGTGATGGAGGTGACCCAGACATAGTAAATAAGGCAGTCATCATGGGCAATGCAGCAGTCTTTTGGGTAGATAACTACAAATGTTCACTATGTGGGATTCAAATGCCACCAGATTTTATTGAGGAAAGACAAGAACACTCGGATTTTCATCTTGCTGAGAGACTTCAAAAGGAGGAATCTAGCATCAACTTGAGAACTCCTATGCAGAGGCAAAGGTACTCCATAATATACGCCCATCTGGTTATTGGATTAGATAATAGAAGCAACTCACTTTCTCTAAACCATTTGATGACTTTTGAGGTCCTAGCTTGAACATGGAATCAAAATCGACCATTTATGCTTTTGAAAGGGGGAAGTGCAACTGGTTGGGCATTAGAGTTGAATACTTGGATCTAATTTGATATTTTTATTGCTAATAGCAGGTTTGAGTCAAAAGTCAGGAAGAAAATTCTTTTAGGCTAATGCATCATAAGTTCTTGCAAAATGGTTTTTATGGGTCTACAACTGATTTTGGAAGAAGTTTATATTTGAAAGTTCAAAATCACCTTATTGCCTTCAAAAGTTACATCCATTGGAGACTTTGCTTCTAAGTTTCAATGCTAAAGGCACTCTTTTATATAAAATATTGCATTTGATCTGATCAACCTGATCTTTACAGGATTGTTTCGAAGAAGATCACCGATGTATCTGGCCGAAGCAGCAGTCGTAAAAAGCACAAGCCATCTCCAAAGAAAGACAATCATTTATCCATTGATATGTTCTTTGTCAAAAGCAATCAAAATTTCTAGCAGTGTATTTCTTTTGTTGTTTTTATTTTTAGGCTTGTATATATTGAAATTGTACATTAGCATGGCCACATCTCATGTATTCAATTTTAATTTTACTGCTTTATCAACTGCAGTTTAATTTATTTCTGATTTAATAGTTCAAATTCATAATAAAAGGGTGCTTTAATTTTTTGAAGCCAGTATTTGAATAGCTGGACTTTGGAGGATCTTGCTTGATCAGCTTTTATATTGCCTTGCGTGACGTGACTCGGCTTGGTTTAGAATTTTCCTCAAAATTTTGAAGAACTGTCTGCTTCATATTTCTACTTTCGCGGATTTAACTGCCAATGGAGTATAAGAGACATGTTTCCTTTTCTACTATTAATGCAATAATTATATTTTATATTTTATATAACTAGATTAAGCTGTCTCTGTAATTACAACAATTGTATTTTATAATTTAGAAGTTACAATAATGCAATATTATGATATTATCCTCTTATCAATTTCTAGTATCGGCCACGTTTACATGTCCGTTAGCTGAAACATAGAAATTCCCCGGCAACCACAAACGCACTCCCAGGAAACAAAATTTGCCATTCAAATTCTCCTCCTCTACTCTGCAAATCTGTGCTTCTCGCACAGTTAATCAAAAGGTAATGGCAATGACATCTGTAACTCCTGGCTCCAAAAACTCTTTACCAACTTCAAAAATACTACCAATAACCCATTTGAATTCTCTCAAAAACAGCACAATTCAATATAAAAATAGTGAAAATATCAAAGATATAGCTCCACCAACAATGGTTGACATTTTAGCTTCAGCAAAAGCCCAAAACCTTGATCTCCAGCTAAAAACATTAGGGCCCTTCTTCAGAATCACAGCTAAAAGTCTTGAAACCCAAAATGAGCTTGGTAGAGCTGAGGGACTGATTAGGGTTTGGTTAAAAGGCAAAATTCTTCACCTGGATTCAATTAGGTTGAGAAGAGAGACACTTGGTATGGAGAAATCAATTTTTGGTATTGGATTGTTTATTGGAGCTGTTGCTGTTAGATACGGATATGATTGTGGATGTAGGATCGCAGAGTTGCTTGCTATTAATGACTCTGATCTTTACCATTCTAAGGTTCATTCTTTCTTTACCGTTTGCTTCTCTTTTTGAATTTATTAAATCAAAGTAGAGTGGCAGTTGGATAATATTTTTGTCATTTTTCTTAATATGAGTGTGTCCATGTTTGAATTCTCATTATTTCCAAATTGAAAGTGTTCTCCTCATTCAGATTCTTTTTTCTGGTTTTGATAGCTGTGAGTTGTGATGGGAAAAGGAGGTTTAGCTCAATCTGTATTTGTCTCCAGGACTATAAGATTGCAAGTTCTAACTCCAGTTCGAGCCTATCTAAGAAAATCAAAGCAAAAATACCTATTTATATAACCAAGGGAGTCATCGTCTATGAATTTCAATTATATTATTGGATGTTTTAACAATTAGAATCTTTACCCATTGGCTGAATCAATTAATCGTTCTTCATCTCATCTGATTTCTTCATTTACTAGCTTGTTAGGTTCTATAGAAGAATTGGGTTCAAGGCTGTGCATGAAGTGACTGGTTCAACAATGGGAGACCTTGCTCATATGTTGGTCTGGGGAGGCATAGGAACTAGAATGGATGCTGATGTTGAGGAGCTTCTAGTAAAATGGTGCAGCAGGTTCAAACATCGAGGTTTATCTTCATGATCCAATTGCTTGAAAAGTTATGGTGCAAAAACCGAAATCCAGGCCTGTAAAGAAAGATGTTTAGTTAGCAGCATTGGCCTCAAGAACTGCTTTTACAGTCTTAAATCTTATAACTGCACCTCACCAAGCAAGAAATTTTCTCAGTATGCCCTTGTCTATAAGCTCAGGTGGCATTCTATTCAGCTGGTTGACAAGAAATGCCCTAAGCAGGAGAAAGGTACCACCCTGTACTATTGTACAATTTCTGTATGATGATACATTATGGCAAAATGGCTCGAAGACTAGCTAATGTTCACTTATAAGTCATTATGTACAACAAAATACCAGTCACCAATCCAGATTGTAGATATATATTTTTATATACAGTTTATTTGCTTGCTCAAATTCTTGATTCTGTTGCCTAATTTTCTCCACAAATCTGTAGAACTATTTGTCTTGATCTGTACAAATATCACTTAGTTTCGTTATTTTGGGAAATAATTTGATGTCATAACCATGGTTGCACCAATATATATATATATATATATATATATATATATATATATATATATATGTATATATATATGCATATTGTGTTGACTACTTTAGGTTCAAACAGATTGAATTTAGTTTACTAGAAATTATTTTGCAGTAGCTGCCATTGGGTGATCTTGCTCTATCTTAAGCTGCACTTTAGTCCTTTTCCTTTTTATTTGGCTATGCAGAGATATACACATAAGATGGAAGGTGGTCACCTTCTTAGGATTTAGTACCCAAATTAAGATATTAATTTCATGGCTGAACTAGAAAATTTTTATTCTTAGACTGCCTGCTCACCTGAAGAAGCTAGTTTTGTTGATGTTGGATTCATCCAACTAATTGTGGCAAAGATTGCCTAATCAAATAACCAAAGCACTGATTTGGATTTTTTATCAGAAAGCATAGGAGTCTGTTTAACAAAGGATAGTATAAGAGAAAAGAGAGAATAGCCTTTATTGTGCGGATTATAACTCAAATGAATCAGGATTTAGGTAAAATGATGATAGGAACATTTCAGCATTTGGCTTATGGCTTGGTTTCTCGTACTCAGGAGATGGTCAGTTGGGATTGGACAGTTTTGATTTCTCATGTCTACCGTCAAAGTAATCATCTTGCAGATTGGCTAGCACATTATAGTAGCAATCTTATATTGGGTCTCCATATGTTTGAATTGCCTCCTGACGGGTTCTCTACTTTGCTGTTCCATGATGTTTGTGTAGCTGTTTGTTTTTCCATTCTATTACAAAAAAAAAAAAAAAAAAAGAAGAGAAATTACTCATAATTACATCAAAATGTTTGTTTTTCCAAAAGCTCATTTGGTTTAATTGTTTATACAAGTTGATAGTTCATAGTGATAGCTGATAACTCGTGATTGGTGGCTTAGTTAAATGATAAATATTAGTGTTTGGTAAAATTTTAATTGTGGTGATTGTTAAAATATGAAATTATCATTAAGCGCATAATTGTTTTTGTATACTATGACCTATAATGTATATATTTTTAACTATTAAGGTGAATATATTATTTTTATTTTCATGTATTATATCAATCAAAATGTTAATTAAGTTTTAAAAATAATATTTAATAAAACATATTATTTTTAAAAATAAAATGAACATATAAAATATTAATTAGAAAATTTTTTTTATTAATAATTATTTTTATGAGGTTAACAAACTTCGAGTCTATAACATATATAAAATGGAAATGGACAATGGAATATTGGGATGGACCAACAAGGTCATAGTTTTATTTTCTATTGACAAATTACCCTTGTATTTTAATTGGCTGAAAAATAAAATATGTAATTTTTTTATTACCCTCTGTTTTGATCAGCTAAAAAGATTTGAATTTTTTTGTTGAATATTTCCACTTTAATCCAAATTGTATCAAATTTATTTCCAAAAATAAAATTGTTATTAATTTTAGGAGGCAAATCAAATTAAAGTTAAAAAATCGCAAATTAAATTGTAAGTTAAGATTTTAATTTTAAGAAAGCCAATTAAATTAAAGTAAAAAAGATCATAAATTTAATTATCTATAATTTATTCTATGTGTGTGTGGTGGGTTTTGGGGGAGGCTAAAAAATAAATTTGATCGGTGTGAAATTTGACAATTTAATTGCATAAAAAATAAATTATTTTTAAGTAATCTTTAATTTGATTGGTTATATTAGTTCCATTTTTAAATCTAAACATTATTAGCTTAAAAATAAAAAATATTTATTTACTTCTGATTTTAATCAAAATTCTGCTACTAAAAAAACTGTAAATTAAAGTATTTTTTAAATTTCTTATACTATAAGAAATATATATATATATATATATATATATATATATATATATATATATATATATATATATATATATATATATATATAAGCAGGAAGCAAAAAAAAGTGTACAAAATCTGGGGGGGTTGGGACATAGGTG
>CANUEP010058413.1:0-21709 GCA_947857235.1 Jatropha podagrica | reverse complement strand
TTTCACATCACAATATACAGCTCATCCTTCGGGCAAAACAGTTTAACATCTCATCCGCCATTTTCATTATCTCTCATATTTCAATTTCGATATCTATATTGTTCTACTCTTAACAATTCAACTGTCTTTATTTTACATTTTCCCAGTTCATAAATCCTTATCACTTTTGGTTGTAATCCATTTAAATTGGCTAATTTCACTAATAAATTTGGAAATTTATTTCACAAGTAACTTTCATGTAGTTTACTTAATTATAATTAAGCCAATTTAATCTAACAGTAATAAATTTCTAATTTGAATTCTATATTGAAATTAAGTGATTGAAATATAATTTACACCGATCAACAATCGCACTTCAGATTCGTGTTCAGCGCATAAAATGCAGCATTCTGTCTCTTGGGTACCTCGCCGGACCGCCAGTCGCCGCCATGCATGGTGGCCGGGAAGTCGAGCTTGCTCAGAACTTTGCAAAGGCACCACCAACGGACTCGATTTTAGCTCGAGATTCTATTTCTGGTATTGTTTACGTGAAATCAGGCCTCCAGCTTGCTAGATCAAGCACGACAGTAGCCACTCCTCCGCCGTTCATGGTGGTTTGATTTTCAATGCTCCATCGCCAGAATTAATGGAGGGAAAACATTCGGGTGGCCAAGGGAAGTCAAACGGTGATCTCCTCTTGGACTATCTTCACCGTTAATGGCCGGAATCGTCGAAACTCACATCGCGCCAAATCGCAGGAGCTCCAGTCATGATCTCCACCATCGCAGCTCCCAACTGACAATCCAAGACTATCATCTTCATCCTCTCATCGAATACTTTAAGTTTCGGTGCTCGATCATCAGATTCCATGGCCGGTTGGCCGAAAATGTGAAGGAGAAAGGGGGAGGAGGCTGTCGCGCAGTGTGAAACGAGAGAGAGATGGGGAGGAAGAGGAAATTTTTTTTTTATTATTTATTTATTATTATTATTTATTATATATATATATATATATATATATATATATATATATATATATTAACTAAATGGTTCCGGTTTGATTTGAATCCATTCTGTCCACCTCATCAATTCAGTCTGATTTTCTGTTGATTTAGAGATTTTCAATCGAGTTTAACTATTTCAATTTGGCTTTTTGGGTTCGATTTGTAGAATACGAAACTATCGTTCATTGGCTAGAATTTATAATTAAATTTTAAATCAAAATTTTATAAAAATAAATTAACGGGTCATTTCAGATTTGGAAGGATGGAGGGTGCAAATCGCGCAAAGCGATGTAAAAGGTGTGGAATAAAAGTGAACGAAAAAAGCAGTAATGCATAAGAGTTTTCTAAAAGTTGCAAAAAAAAATAAATGAAATAAAAAGAGAATGAAAAAAGCAGTAATGCACATGAGTCTTCAAAATTGTAACAAATAAATGAAAAACAAAGAGTGGAGAAGGCACCTTCCTTTCTTTTGAAAAAAATTGCACCACATCCTAGAGTATTATATTTTGGTAGGTTAACATTATGTTTCAAGATGCGACAACTTAAATTATTATGGAATCTAATATGTTATGTGCATAAATTTTCAAGTCTTTGTGTTTTGTACTTAAAGGGATGCTTTGAGGTTGTTATATATTGGTATAGGGTAGATGGAATAAATGATGATGATTATTACTTTACTTGCTTTTCTTTCCAAAATTTCAATCTTTTATTAAAGAATGTTGTTGTTGGGTGGAGAAAATTTCTATGTGAGTTTGATTGAGAATTTAGTCGTGCTTAAGGACAAGAATGGAATAAGTGTGGGGGAATTTGATAGCTTATTAATTTAGCATGAAATATCATTTGTTTGATTATTATCTATGGGTAATTTTTGGTTAAAATAAAGATTTTTCACTTGGTTTTCATATTTTCCATAGGTTATGCTAGATTTATTGAAAAGGAAGCTTTGGAGATTAGTTACTTAAAGTTTATGATGAAGCAATCAAGTTAGAGCTGAGTCCTCAAAAAGCCTCTAGAAGTTTTTGGATAGTGCTTGGGCAAGCGTAAAGAGAGATCAGCCCAAAGAAGAGTAAAGCCCCTGGAAGTTTCTTTATAGTGCTTGGGCAAGCGTGACGGAGGCAGATCCACAATAGAGCAAAACCTACTCGAAGTTTTGAGATAACGCTTGGGCAAGCGCTGTGGAGTTGAGTCTGAAGATGAGCAAAACCTACTGGAAGTTTTTGAACAGCACTTGGGCAAGCGCTATAAGGACGAGATCTAAACTTTTGCAGAATCTTACTAGCTACGAAAATATCTTCTACAATGCAAGTTGGCCCACCTTCTAAGGGATTTAACATATACTCAATTTAAATATTTAGATATTATTTGTAGGGCTTTTTTTCTTCATTATATATGGGACCATATAGTTTGTAAAGGGGATATCTGGTTGTTTCCTCTCCTTGTTTCTAAATAGCAATATTATTTTTCTTTATTTTCGTTATATCCATAAGCGGCTAAACTTATTATTTTCAGTCAAGAATTAATTTCAAGTAGGGATTCTTCAAGATTAGGAGATCTAAATATGATAAGTTTATTCTTTAAATTCGATTGGCTTTTGTGTGTTTTTTGAATTTGATGAGAAACTTCATCTCTATTGTTTTCTTCTTATTTATTTAATAAGGGCTCATTTTTCAATCTAATAGGAAAGCATATAGCTATCAACAAAATTAAGATTCATATTGTCTAACTGAATTGAATAAGTAGCGAATAATATAATTTGATTGTAACCAGGCCTTCGGATTATATTATGCAAATCCAAAATCTATTTTAAATGAACTACGCTTGTAATTTTATTGAATAGGGCACGGTCTTTCTAGCTTTTATTGTTGCTAGTGAATTAAATTCTATCACTTGTTTAGGGTTGTTCACTAGTTAGGGAATATTCTAGCGCTTGTCTGTTTAATCTAATATTACAAAAAGATTTTTCAAAGACATTTGTCCAAAGATTATAACCTGTCAGTCTTTTGAATTGTCGAATTATCGTTGTATCAATGATCAATTAAGAGAATCTCATACTATGAATCACCCTTGGCTGAATCGTTTCTTCTATTGATTTCAATTATTTATTTTATCACTCTCTGGTTATCTAATTATTTTTTTCGATTGCTACTTTAATCAAACCCTCCTCCCCTTTTTTTATTTATTTGTTTTATCAATTGATCTCAATTTAAAAATCAATTTTTATTAGTCTCTAGGGTTCGACCATTTTCACCCTATCTACAAATTACTTAGAATAAGAAGAGTAAGAATTATTTTTTATGATCTCGACACCCATCAATTTTAATTCTATGAATTCAATTTTATGAAATTGGATATAATTATACCAAATTCCACAAAAATATGTAGAATTTCCAAATGAATTCCACAAAAATAAGTTATCCAACTTTTTATGACACAATCCTTCTACAAATCAATTTTTTACCTTTTAACTTATTTATTTATTTATCAAACTTTAACAAAACAATTTAAAGTTTTTTTTTAGAAAAATATTTTCTTATTATTGTGTTTTTCTATTGTATTATTTTCCATATTTTATTTTAATATTTTTTTTACTATTGAGGAGAGAGATTCATGTTTAATATACGTTTATCACCAAAATTAAATTTAATAATTTTACTAATATAATTTTTGTTTTATATATTTATTTTAATAAAAAATATAAAAAATTATGTAGCATAACATGAATATAATTGATATTTATTATTTAGAAATTATTATTTCAATGATATTTTAGGGGAAAAAATAAATAAACTTTCAATTAGAAATTCATTCCATATGTAATTATATGAGATTCAATTGAATTACATGTTTTAAATTAACCATACCAAATATGAACAATTTATTTACAAATGAATTCTATATTTTGGATTCATTTATACCAAACGGAGCATTTAACTGTGAAAATCATTTTAGGCTCAATTTGGAGCCAAAGTATCTTTTATAAATAATTACATACTTTGTATTTGAATTGCTTTTTAATAAACCTAATAAACTTTTATTTATTTGATGTTGGTGTCTGAGTTTTTTAATATAAAAAAAAATTTTATTTTAACGTCCAAACCACAAAGTTTTTTAACAAATTGATCCATATCAATGTGGCTCATTGGAATAGCCATATGGATGCCTCCGTCCACAAGAGATTATGAAAATTGATAACTATACAAAAAATAATGGTGCTACATAAGATCGGAAGCTCAATACACCTTATTTGATGGCTTTTAACTTAGAGTGTAACACTCCCTATCCCGTCCTGTAAAATTAAACAATGAGTGTCACATTTATTGGATTTCAATATCAAATATACGTAGCGAAATAATATAATTAAATTAAATTAATTATACCAACAGGGATCTGTTTAAACAAATAAGACAATAAAATTGTTTAGAAGAATATCTCGTTTGCAGATTCTTCAAAATTTTGATCTACAGGGCTAGGTCGTTGTAAACCACAAGCCGTCTAAACGTCCAACCTCTAGCAATATCCATACGAATGGATAATTGAAAAACTCTAAAACTATTTTTAGAGGGTTGAGAGATTAGAGTGTATGTATGATGATGCTAGCTATCGTATGCTATCTGTTTTTTTTTTTTTTTTTTTTTTTTTTTTTTTTTGTGGCTATGAGCAATGACTCACGTACTCACTATACTGTTTTTTAAACCTTATATAGAAAAAGTTTAGGTTACAAATAAATAAATTATAATTATTTATTTAAACCTTTTAAAAAAATAAATTATAATTAAATATATATGTGCCGATTTATTTATTTAAACAATTTAAATAAATAAATCATAATACATATGTTAATAGAATTTTTCAATTTAATCAATTATATTTATTTATTTAACTCTTTAAATAAATAAATCGTAATTAAAATATTAAATTTATTTAATCTAAAATTTATCATATAAATCAATTAAGTCAATACTTAATAATTTAAATAAAATTGTAATCAAATATAAATTACAATTTTATTCTTAACTCCACAAAACTTATTTGTAATCAAGTCATATTTGATTCGATTTCTCATTTTCACTTTCTCATATCCATTCTTATGTGTGTGACCTTCTAGATTCCAAATATAATGGCAACAAATATTAACTAATTAATATTTGAAGGTCAAATACATTGTCTAGCAACATGTCAATACTATCCAAATATCTGAAAAGTCATAGTGATTTGACTTAACATTTCAATGCATGATTTATCAGTGTAATTAATATCCCTTCATCATTAATGTTCTAATTTAGCAATTAGGCATGGAGTGTGTCTACTTTACTAAATCATGTTAGTTCTCTTAACCTTAGCCATTGATCAGTTGAATAAATTTCCAAATCTCATTTGCTATTTCATTCCACCTTGCGAAAGGATTTCTTAATCAATACTAATAGAGAACGATTAGAATATATTTTCTAATTTACTTAGGCTGATAAATCCTCTCTTAATTACACAAGTATCTTCATACAGTTCTTACAATGTCCAATTAATATTTACTTATTATTCATATAATGAATAATGTGAATAAAGAATCAAAACATAGTCATTCCTATATAAGACAACTTAGTAATCTCAAATTAAATTATCATTTACACTACCATCACTTAAAAATTTCATAGACAATAGTAACTCTCCATATGAAATTCTCATGTAAGCATATTAGTGGACTTGTTTAAATAACAAGCACCTACATATTAGTTCCAGATATCATACATATCTCAGCTTATGAGAACAACTACTTCCCTAAGGAAAGAACATAACATGTATCAATCTCAATAGCTCTAATTATCATCCAATAATGAGAAGAACATCGACCAAAAATATTTAGAAACATTGCTTTAATCCAAATATAAAACTCATTATTATAAACAAATTATAATTTATTTTGCAAAGCAATATTATCTTATGGACTTTATCTTTTATCAAGATTCAATCAATAGAATATAAAAGATAAATAAATGCCTTTAAGTAATAATCAAATATTTATTACATGAAATATTATATCCAAAATATAACCAATTGAATTGACTATAGGGCATATAACTAACAACATTATGTGTCAGAAACACAGATTTGCTTATCACATTTATATGCTTATTTATATTAAGAAAATCCATTTAAACTTAAAATTTATTTTTCTCTATTATAACGAATAGTTAAGAAATAATTTTATTTATCAAAAGGTATAAATATTATTTACATTTAATATAATTGTGAAAAACTTAATAAATAGAAAAGTTTTAGGAATAATCTTTTCCCTTAAGTTGTAAAATCTTAAATATTATTATTACCATAAGCTATAAACAAAATTTGAAGGAAATAAATCATAAAATTTATAAGAATCTAATTTGGTAAAACAATAAATATTCAGTTTACTTTAAAATATACAAATACCATTTAAACTTACAATACATTTTCTCAAATTATAATCTTATTACCACATCTCAAGTTTATAGTACTACCATGCTCAAGTCTGCTGACATATCCTCCACTGATGCTGAAACTAAAATTATGAACATTGTCATTCCATACTATCTTCAACCTACACGTGAGAAACTCAATGCACTGAGTATAAAACTCAGTTGTGCATATATATATATATATATATTAATTTATAGTGTATGAACCATAACACATAGTATATTTAAATATTTATATTTTAAAAATATTTAAGTCTACAGTATAGCATATTATATATTTATTACATTTAATATTTATTTATCGATTTCATGATAAGGCATAATTCTAAATTTAAATACCCCATTAACATATTATTATAATTCACTTACTACCATAATCACATATTCTTAAATTTTAAACACATAATGGACCAAATCATATAATAAAACTTATTATTTTAATTTTCTTAAAAACAGATTCTTTCATATGGGGCTCAGATATACTTAGAAAAAAATAAAGCAGATAAGATTTCAGAGATATCAGAGACAGAGATGTGACCTGTGAAAGCGCCACCAGAGACAGTGATGTGGCCTGTGAAAGCATCACCAGAGAATAATAAGCACGTCCGCTTATTCAGGAGGTATCCATAGTCTAGCATATGATCATAACTTATAATATAACAGAGAGGCATCAAAGCCGAGCATGCTCATCTTACAGAGTAAATCAAATCATACAGCACATTCACACTAAGTATATTAGAGCCCAAAAACTTATCATTTTTGCTTATTCAGAATATTTCACATATAATTTGTTCTTTTCTTATTATTCTTATAGATATCACAAAATATCAATAATATATTATATATAATTGCATGATCTTATATTCACTTCACACGAATATTTTATGTCATAAATTATTCTACCATAATATCAAAATCATATAAATGAATGTATTTTATAATCACAACATACTTTTTCACAATCATTCGTAATTCATTTATCTATGAAATTTTAATAACATTTTCTCTAATAAATTTAATTCTCACTTTTGAAATTTTCACAACAAAACAATAAACGCAACCCAATCCGTGGGCAACCAAAGCAATAGTTTTTCCATCTTCCGTTCATCAACATCAATTAGAATTTATAATTATAATTCATAATCATAATTTAGCTTATACTCCTTGTAAATCAAAGTACATAAATATTTATATATCTTGCATACTAAAAACACTTTTTAGCACTTAATTAACAAATAAATTCATAATTGTAATAAGACTCAAATCAAATAATTTAAAAATTCAATTTATTGGTCCTTAATACATAAATTAAAATCAAATTTTATTCATAACTCAACCCAATGCAAAAATTCATTTCTATGCACAACATTCACAATCAAAATTTAAATTTCTCATCTTCATTAAATCATAAAATATATAAATAATTTCAATTCAAAGGTCAATTTACTTACTATTTCCAGTTGCCAAATTTCTCAATTATATTCAATTAAAGTCGCAATTTCTCAATTATAATTATATTTATTCTAAACTTGAAAGTTTTCTAATTAATGCATAAAATAAGCATTAACCTCCAAATGAAAATTTTAATTATACTGTAGTGTTCCTCGCGTCAAGGAGAGCATTCTGCCTCCCGACGTCTTGACGGAGCTTCGCTGCCGCTGCCGCTGCCGCCGCCACCGGAATCGCCACAGTCAGTGGCTGGAAAATCGAAGTCGCCGGATTTACACAAACTACACATCAAAATGCTCTAATTTTCATAGGGAGTTCGATTCCCAAATCAATTTTACTATAACAAAACTCAACCTAACAAATTTCCAAATTTATTAAATTTTTATCCAATTTTCTAAATCTTGATCAAAGACTTAATCCATCAAAATCAATCAAATTGAATGCTTTCAGGGATGATTATAGACTGACCTGAGCAAGAGGAGCTCACCGACAATGCACGATCTCGCCCGAAAATCGAAGAGATGGAGCTACCATGAAGGCAGTCGCGTCACAGGAAAGGAAAAGCCGCCTTGCGCCATTTCAGACCCGATCAGAGTGAGTGGAGGTGTAGCTCACATCCAGCAACATGAAGGAGGTCAGTCGACACCTTGGCCTCGTTAGGTGGCGGTCGAAAACAGCTGGGGAGCTTGGTCACCTCCTATGATCGAGAGAGAGGCGCTGCGCAACGAAGGAGAGAGAGATCGGGACACCGGTGGTTCTCACTATCGTTTGGCCGGAGATGAAAAACGGCACAGAGAGAAGAAGGGTTCGACGTTAATGGAGAGGGAGAGGGGGAAAACGGGAGAGAGAGAGAGTGTTACCCTTTTTTTTCCTTTATTATTATTATTATTATTTTCTTTCTTTCTTTCTTTTTTTGTCTTATATACTTATTTTTATGTTTTACTTTGACTAACATAAAAATACTACTATAAATCATAAATTGTGCATTTTACTACCTACATACTTATTTTAATAATTAACAAATAACATTAGTATTGAATTAGATATATTTGTATTTTAAGTAATAAAATGCTATTAATGTATAATAACACAAATTAGTCAAATTTAGTTATTCCCTAAATTAGGAAGGTAAAATCACATTAAAATTATGAAAAAGATTAAAAATTACTTTAGAAATCCTTTAGAGTTTTTAAAAAATTCGGGCGTTACAGTTCTACCCCACTTAAAAAAAATTTCATCCTCGAAATTTACTCGAATCTGAAATTTCCAAATTAATGTCCCAAAAATCTTTGTTGTCTCAATTTCTTTTTACTTAACATACTAGCACTCAATATACTTATACTCTATACAAAATTCTTTACATTGCTCGTTCATACCAAAATTTTTTCACTCATCAATCTCTACTAACTTCAATTCTTCGAAATTATTCAACATATTCATCATATACTCAACCAATTAGACTTTTCAATTTCTCTTTAAATCCTTTATACAGAATATCAATAAATACCTCATTTAGGTATTAGAACTGATTGTTCTACCTAACAATAATTACTTATACTCTTTGGATCATTTGGACTTGGAAATCATTCTTATATAGCATATTATAATCAATTAACATTTATCAAATTCTTCATATATCTATCGTGTATTCAAACTAATTAAATCTTACAACTCCTCAATTCTTTTAACTTAAGAATAAAAATATATTTTTTTTCTTGTGTAAGCTCGGCAAGATTTTAATCAACAATTTCTCACAAATCTATAAACTCCAAGATGCTTTTTTAATCTTTACCCATATTGTGATATTTACTATTTTTATCACATTAGTTCATAAAAATCACCATTCAGTTTGCCCCACAATAGTCACCAAGCAATGGAATTAATCTCTATATATTCGTTCAGATTACTATCATGGTATAATAATCTTATAGTAGTGGTATTTTTACTGTTTTTCAAGAAAATGATTCACCTTTTTTCTATTCTCAGACATTTATATATACACTGGATTTGATATTGCAAACATCTAGAGATTCAATACATACTTCAAATACTAAAATATTATATTTCCAAAGAAATTAAGCTTTTCTACTTCTTATATAATCCACATAGAATGCCAATTTCAAATTACTCCAATACTTGGCATGATAAAAATCCATAAAATTTATTTCTTACCAAATCAATAATTTATATTTCTTATAATTATCACTTCATTTTATTTACAGAATTCACATCCTTACATATCTCGTCACTAATTAATGCAAAAATTTAAAATTCTCCACAGAAATCATCTCAAAGCATACATTCTTCATGTCTCATAATTTACATGCATTCTAATAAACCACATTTCTTTTTACTACAAAGAGCATTTATTCTTATAATTTTAATAACAGCATAGTCAATCGCATATCATTTAAGAGTTCAACTAACACTCCAATTATCAAACAAAATAATTCTAAGGAAATTAAATTTTCCACTTATCCCATAATTAATCAAAGAATGCCAATTTTATAGAACTATAGAGTTTGGCACATAAACATTAAAATGAACAGATTCCTACTAGCACTACAATTTACTTGTCTTATAACCATAATAATCCAGTTTACACATTATACTTCATATCTCATAAATATCTAATACATAATCAAAATATATATTTTTCTCCATAAATCATTTTTGAGAATATCTATAAACCTCTATTACCTATTAAAACTGAATGCTTGTTCTTAATGTCAATTACTTATATACTGTTAATTACTCTAACTTAAGAACCATTCTCATTTAATATATAACAAAATTTCTTTTTTAACTCCAAAATTTCAAATACTCTTTTAAGCTGGATTTACATTCTAACATTTGCTACGTATATTTCGATTCATTCATAAAAATTATACTTCTACTTTATCGAGTTCACTAAGCAATGACAAACATTTGTTTACATTCTTTCAGATCATACAATTTATATTCCTTCAAAATTTCTCATAGCTAACTCTTTTATTACACTGTCACTTTAATTTAACTCCTCCTCTTCTTACCTATTCAGATCACTAACATAGTATATAATCATAATTAATCAACTACGCAATTTATCTTTACATGCTCTTTATTATTCCTCAATTCATTTACTCATCACGGCATAATAACCTTATAATAGTTATATTTTAACTACCTTTAATGGAAAAGATTCATTTCTCTATACTCATGCATTTACATTAAATCACAAAATTTTATCTTGCAAAACATATAAAGATTTTATAAATACTTCAAGTATCCATAATTATACAATTTCTCCATTATCAGTCTTAGGATGCCAAATTTATATAATCTCCACTATTTGGCATACAAGGATACAAATGGCTTAACTCTTATTAATATTAAAAATTCCACCTACACATAACCATCTCAAATCTCTTTTTTTAATATTTACGTAACCCTTAATTACTTTATACAAATTCAAAATCTATATTTTACTCCACAAGCATCTATTTGTTTTTCATTTAAACTAATTACGACTCGTCTCCAAATAAACAATTTCAAGATAATATAGCATCTATGCCTTATCACTTACTCTTGTACAGATATACTACACACATTTCTTTTTATCAAAAGATTATTTAACTCACTATTATAATAATCATCACCAAAATTCTTATGCTAAAACTATGTTTCAATTTCATAAAATGTATTCTCTCAAGAATTCTGAAATCTCATTTCTAATATATCCTTTCACTGAATCCATATATATAATACTTTCTAAATATGCATTATTACCTCCACAATTCTTTTTCAATCATTAAATTTAATTTAGAAACCTTAGGGTTAGCAGTGTTCTTTTTAAAAAAATATATAGTAACATATCAAATAATTACTTATATTTTAAATCAAATGCTTTACAATTTTAAGCTAAATAATCTCAAAACAAAAAAATTTAAAGGGTTGCAAGCATTGAAGACAGTGTTTGATTCTCAAATCCCTTGATTTGTGTCTTATTCCTTTGTACCTTTTCTTTTCCTTACTGATTCTTTATCCTATTTCTTTCTCTTTTGCCTTTAATTTTACCCTTTATACTCTTTCTTATTCTATTCCTGTCTCTGTTTTTTTTTATATGTATATACATATATCACTATCTCTGTATCTATGTTTTACTCCTTTATTTTGTATTATCCTTGCATATAACATTAGCATTGCAGAAGAATATTGGTTGATCAGGCCAAAATTCATCCATATATACTATGGTTCTCATCAACTATGGAAGTGAAGTTTTTAAAATTTTCAAATATCTATTCTCTTCTTTTCATTTGAGGAAACTTTACAACTTCATATTTTCCCTAAATACCTTACAATGTTTAAATAAGGGAATTAATCATACTTTTATATCTAGCCAGGACATAAAAGCACTCTTTTGCCCTTATACATATCAAAATCTAATTCACTTATGATGTTCGAGTATTTTAAATTCATTTCACAGTCTTATTCATATGACAGTTTAACATCACTTCAAGATGTCTATATAAATAACAATTTGCACTCATGTATACATTTACATATCATAAGTCATATAAAAGCTATTTGCATTATAAAATTTTCAGCATACAGAAAACTCATCTATTAGCTTATATCAATTTATAACACTTCACCAATTCAATCATACATCTCAAATCACCTCATAATTTATTTTTTGCACAAACTTATTCACAAACACAGATAACTTATTAATTTATATTATGTCTTACTGACTTCATATACCATCTTATTATAAGACTAGTTAATTTAAACAAAGTATTCACGCAAACCAAAGATTTCTTATAATGTCATATTCACTCATATTAAAATATTATCTTATGAAACCTAATTCAATTATGGATAAATATTAATCAAACACATATATATTTAGCAATAACATTAAAGGAACAAAATGTTCACCTTTATGATTTCAAAGACATCACAATAATTTAATAATCTTACCAGATCCGCATCAGAAGGAGGATTCCGTTTAGACTTAGAGTGGCATATTATAGTACTAGAGACAAACCTCATTTACAAATAAAATTATTATTTTCTTATTTTTCAGAACCGCTTAAACCAATAGCTTTCATACCACTAAATGTAACACCCCCTACCGGGTCCTATAGGACTAGACAGTGAGTGTCACATTCTATGTCAGAGACACATATTTGCTTATCACATTTATATACTTATTTATATCAAGAAAATCCATTTAGACTTAAAATTTATTTTTCTCTATTATAACAAATAGTTAAGAAACAGTTTAATTCATCAAAAGATATAAAAATTATTTACATTTAATGTCATTGTGGAAAACTTAATAATTAGAAAATTTTTAGTAATAATCTTTTCTCGTAAGTTGTAAAATCTTAAATATTAATATTACTATAAACTATAAACAAAATTTGAAGGAAATAAATCATAAAATTTATAAGAATCTAATTTGGTAAAACAATAAATATTCAGTTTACTTTAAAATATACAAATACCATCTAAACTTAACATACATTTTCTCAAATTACAATCTTATTACCACATCCCAAGTTTATAGTACTACCATGCTCAAGTCTGCTGACATATCCTCCTCTGATGCTGAAACTGGGATTATGAACATTGTCATTCCATACTATCTTCAACCTACACATGAGAAACTCAACGCGCTGAGTATACAATTCAGTTGTGCTTATATATACATTAATTTATGGTATTTGAACCATAACACATAATATATTTGAAAATTTATATCTTAAGAACATTTAAGTCTACAGTATAGCATATTATATATTTATTGCCTTTAATATTTATTTATCGATTTCATGATAAGGCATACATTGTAAGTCTGAATACCCCCATTAACATATTATTATAATTCACTTACTACCATAATCACATATTCTTAAATTTTAAACACATAATAGACCAAATCATATAACAGAACTTATGTGACACCCAAAATTCGATTTTGTAAAAACAGAATCTTAAGGTCCACATTAGGTTTAATACCGAAGTGTTAAAGCGGTATACTTAATACTTGATAATTTAAAAACACATTCTTTTAGTTTTATAAAAATGACTTAAATAAAAGTATTCTAGTGCCTTAATTATATTTATATGCCCCTAGATTTTTCTAAAGACTGAATTAAAAGAGAGACTGTTTGAAGACTGACTATCATAAAATAAGGGGCCTCTGAAAAGTCTGATGCTCGTTGTGGACCGTTTTTCCCCAATCAGCAACCTGTGCGTGACAAGTTTACACGCTAAGCATAAAGCTTAGTGGTGCTTATTTCCCATTTATAGTAGGAAAATACACATTAGCAATTATAATACCCCATAATATCATACGTAGTATTTATTCAAAAACATACAGCATAATCATAATATAGCATATTTCAGACGCGTAATATAAGTATTCACAATCAACATCCTGATTAAATCCAATAATCATGTATCACTAAATTACACATACTTAATAATGAAATCACATATGTTCATAAGGCAGTATAATTATTTATTTAATTTATTTATATATAAAAAAAACTATATTTTTAATTGGGCCTTTAGCATACTTAGAAGAATCAAATAATATACAGAGAATTTCATAATAAACATACAGCTCGAAAGCCCATATAATATCATATGACCCGTCAATTGGAATTAAATAGCCATATCCGGAAAATAGAGTTTGTTAGCCCCTATAAAAATTGGAGTTCATTAGCCCCTATAAGACACTGCGTGTCACATATAGACAGTACTGTATTTTCTATGGCTTGTCATACCTCTATATAACTACTGACCCAACCAAGTAGACCAAGACCGATAAAATATTTATTTAATTAATTCATTTTATAATTCATACATAATAGTATTCATAAATAAAATATCTAGTCTCAATATTATACCGGAATATTTTATTACAGAAAAAAATATTCTCTTTCATAAATCCTCTCTGTTCATAAAAATCATTTTTTTCCATATTAAACATTTTATCATAATTTCATATTCATAAATCATATATATATATATATATTAAGCACATAATCATACTTGTTTTCTTATTGTTTATTATATTCACAAAGAATATTTTATTTCATAAAATATTCTATCATGGCACCAAAAAAAATTTATATCATTCAATTAAAATTAAAATCATAGTATATTTCTCATAATCACTCATACTTCACTAATATGCACAAATTCTAAGACTAGACACAATTCCCAAGGCATTAATATTAGACATGATATATCACCACCTAATTAATCCATAATTCAATTATTTCTAATGTTCTCATAACTTGGACTTAAATGGATCAATTAATTATTTAATTGATCTAATAGAATTTTTTTTTAAATCCAATATTCCTTTAACTTTCAAGATTAATTTAATTATCTACTTAATTGATGTGGTAGCTATAAAATTCTATTATTTTTAATATTCCTATTATTTATTAATTAAGTACCTAATGAATCTAGATATCACCAATTAACTATCTAACCACTTAATTAAATTACTACTACTTAATTATCACTAATCCTACTTAATCAATCATCTTAATTAAGGACAAATTATAATTTAGTCCTTAAGTTCCTCATTAATTATAAATGGATTCCACTTGGAATAAATAGACTAATGGTATATTAATTTATCCACAGTCCATAATTTAATTCCTTTTAAGGGTCCAATTTATAATTATAGTCCTTAATCAACTCCCAAATAGTTCTTTAGTCCATGATTAATGCAAATTGCATATGGATCTTTAGAAAATGTCTTAATAGTCCTTAAAATTTCCTTTATCCAAAGTCTCCACAAACATAAAAAATTTCTCCTTGGTCCTTGGAACATGTCCAAATAAATTCATGAGTCATAAAAATATTATTTGGTACACAAAATAAATTATATCTTCAATAATTTTACATAACAAGTCTAATAATTTACTAAGATTATCCTTTTTATTATCGTTAACCTCACACTATAATACTTACATATCTCATACATAAAATAGTATTTAAACATCATAAAAAATAATACCATAAATTTAGCTAACCTTAAAAAAATATTTAACAATATTTAAATTTCAAAAAAGCCCATATTTAGCATCTACAATATTCATATATATAGATTTAAGCATAAAATCACTAAAAACTAGTATATAGATTTTTTTTTAAAAAAATATTATTAAATTCGATCAATATAAAAAGCATAAACTAAAATTTCATAAAAATTACATCTAGCATAAATGAGACATATTAAACATTGATCAACTCATTTAAAGCATAAAAGTCAAGTATTGAAACACAAAAATATAAAACCACACCAAAGAATTCCTAAAAATATCTTAAGATGAGAAATAGCACAAACCTCCAAAATGCTAGTCTCCTAACACCTCTTTTCCCTTATTCTTGGGGGTAGAACCTTCTAGGAAAAGAAAAATATAAATAAATACTTAAACTTAATGAAAATAAAAATCTAAATGAATGAATAACATAAATAAATGTATGAAAACTTATTTCTAGTCTTAGTTTGAAAAATCACTAAGATTTTAGATGAGAGAGAAAGTGGTAGAATAGGTTTTAGTGAGAGACAGATTACCAAATAGTGAAAATCCGGAATTTTGATGCAAGAATTCACTTCTTTAGCTTAGGTATTTAAATATTTTTACTTGAATTTGTTAAAAAATGGTGGCTTTTATGGTGTAATGAAGAAAAATGGAGAAGAGAGGAAGAGAGTTTGGTTTGGGTGGCTAGGGTTTTGATGAAGAAGAAGATGGATTGTTGCATGTTTGATTATTTAGGTTTTAGATGACTTTTAGGCACTTTGGTCATTTCTCTAAATGAATGGTGGAGATTAGATCTTAAAAATTCATCCAAAGGCTCATATTAATTCATTAATGGCAATTTGGTAATTTGTCATTGCATGGAGACAAGATTGACTTTGTCAAAAGTCTTATAGATAGAAGGCTAGGATTTGTTTTAGGTTTCTCTCATCTTAAAGCTAGAATTAGACATTACACTAACTCTAACTATACATAATAAAAACTTTATAAATACACATCATGCCATAAAAGTAATTTTCTATATAATTAAAATTACTAAAATAATTTATGGCATCATAAATCAACTATATAAGCATAAATCATATCATTAATAAATTAAATCTCTACACATGTAAAATTACTAAACTAACCCTATAATATTATTCACCAAAATCATAATTAAATCATAATAATTTATAATTAGGCTCTAAAATGATTTAATGCATGTTAATTACATGTTTAGAAAATATGGATGTGATAACTTATTATCTTAATTTTCTTAAAAATAAATTCTTTCATATGGGGCTCAGATATAATTGGGAGAAAATAAAGCAGATCAAATTTCAGAGATATCAGAGACAGAGATGTGGCATGTGAAAGTGCCACCAGAGATAGAGATGTGACCTGTGAAAGTACCACCAAAGACAAAGATATGGCCTGTGAAAGCACCACCAGAGAATAATAAACACGTCCGCTTATTCAAAAAGCATCTAGAGCCTAACATCTGATCATAACTTATAATATAATAAAGAGGCATCAAAGCCGAGCATGCTCATCTTACAGATTAAATAATATCATACAACACATTCACACTACGTATATTAGAGCCCAAAAAATTATCATATTTGCTCATTCAGAATATTTCACATATAACTTATTTTTTCCTTATTGTTCTTACAGATATCACAAAATATCAATAATATATTATAGATAATTGCATGATCATATTCACTTCACACAAATATTTTGTCATAAATTATTCTACCATAATAACAAAATTATATAAATGAATGTATTTTATAATTACAACATACTTTCTCACAGTCATTCGTAATTCACTTATCTATGAAATTTTAGTCACATTTCACCTAATAAATTTAATTCTCACTTTTGAAATTTGCACAATAAAATAATATAATACAACCCAATCCGAGGAAAATCAAAGCAATAGTTTTCTCATCCTCCGTTCAACAACATCAATTAAAATTTATAATTATAATTCATAACTATAATTTAGCTTATACTCCTTGTAAATCAAAGCACATATAGGGGTGAGCATTTAGTTAATTCGACCAATTTGACTAACTTTTTAACCGATCGATTTTAACCTATTTTTTTTTACTTCAATCGATTTTAACCGAATGAATTAATTAACTGAACTTAACCGACTCATTTTAACCTAATTAATTTAAGTTATTAACCGCACTGAAATTTTTCAATGAAAAAAATTAGTTAACTGACCAATTTAATCAAATTTTTAAAATTAACCGAATTAATCGAACTTTAGTCATGATTTAAATTTAAATTGAGCAATATTGAGAAAGTGAAATCAGAACCAACTTCCCATAAAAAAAAAACAGAACCAATCCACATAAAGAAAAAAGAAATTATCAAAATAAATACATATTTAGCTCAAACAACAATAATTAAAATTTAGCTTCAACTTATTGGGTCTTCTTCTCTCTCTTCCTGTCAAGCTCCTGCAGAGAGCAAATTAAATTAAAATAAAATAAGAATAATAATAGCTCAAGTCTTGATAATATTCAACACTTTTTACAATAATTTTCATGTTGATAATATATTTTCAATAAGGTAACAATTAGATTTTATTATACCGATAGAGTGAGTATCACAAATCAACTGCAGGTTCTAAGGCAATATTTTGTAGAACTACAAAAAAAAAAAAAAAAAAAATATTAGTTAATAGTGAGATGTGAGTAAAAGACTAAAAATAAAATTTTAGAAAAATGCATTACCCTATTCTAAATTTTCAAGCTCAGCTAAGTCTTCTTCAACATTAAAAGGCTGAGTTGAAGATCGAATCCAATCTTGAGTGCAAATGAGAGCTTGTACTACTTTAGGAGTAAGAGAACTCCGAAATCCATCTAGTATTCGCCCTCCAGTACTAAAAGAAGATTCAAATGCGAAAATAGAAATAGGAATAGTAAGAATATCACGAGCCAATTGTGCAAGAATAGGTAATCTTGAACTATTATTCTTCCACCAAAGTAACACATCAAAACCCTCAACATCAGCTTCAATCTCTTCATTCAAATACTTATCCACCTTTGACTTGGTAAATTTTCCTCCCATTTTAGTGAACCTAAATTGTTGGTATTTACCTTGTTGCATCATTTCTCCCACCAGTTGAGAATCATTCACATTTGAATCACTTGTAATAGACAATTGATCAATTTGCCCAGTTTCATTTTCAGGTGTGAACTTCTCTTTGTACTCATTGAACAAAGAATATAAAACATTTTTCACACTTTTTCCCATTTGCATACTTTTTGTTCATCATACATATCATCAAATGCAAATTGAACCCATTCTAATTTAAAGCGTGGATCTAGAATAGCAGCAATATAAATTAATTTATTCATCTTTTGTTGATCCCCCAATATTTATCATACTTTTTTTTCATTTGATATGTCATTTTGCTCAACTCCTCATCCTTACAACAAATCCACTCATTCAATAGAAGATGAAGTGCGTAAATCTCTTGGAAAAAAATGTTAGATGTGACATATAAAGAACCTGAAATTTTCTAAGTGAGATGATAAAAATGTTGTAAAAAAGTGATCATTCTCCTAACATTTTTCCAATCATCTTTTAAAGGTGTCCCACCCAATCCATCAGCTGTACAAAGATCACTTAAATAATGAGGATCCTGCTCATCATACCTCTCAAAAGCTTTCTCAAATTTTGCTACTGATTCTAACATTAGGTATGTTAAGTTCCACCTAGTAGGGACATCTAGGCATAACAAAGCTTTACTTTAAATTTTCTCGTGCTTAACACATTCTTTAAATTTTCTTAATCTACCTGGAGATTGACGCACATAACGCACTGCCTCTCTAACCCTTTTAACCAAACTACTAATATCTGTCAATCCATTAACAACAATTAGATTGATAACATGTGCAATGCATCTCATGTGAAGGCAATAACATTGTAAAAATCTTCGACCCCAATTAAGTAATTTTTCCTTTAGATATATAATTGCAACATCATTTAAGCTCGCATTATCAACAGTTATGGTGGTTATCTTATTAATATCCCAGTCTAATAGACATCTTTCAATTTATCTACCAATGTCCCTACCCTTATGACTAGAAATTGGAAAAAAAATTAAAATCTTCTTATTCAATTTCTAGTCATTGTCAATATAATGAGCTGTAACACACATGTAACTAATTCTTTGCACAAATGTCCATATGTCTATAGTGAGACAAACGGTTTGATTTGTAGTTTTCAAAATAGATTGCAAATAGGCTTTCTCATGCACATATCTCTCAAAGCAATCATGTGAAATAGTGAACCTAGATGGAAAATTTGGGGCAGCAAATAGACATAAAAAATTTAAAACCTAACCCTTCCACAAATTTAAAAGGAAGCTCATCAACAATAATCATAAATATTAAAGCTTTCCTTATACCATCTTGATAAAATTTCCAAGTAGTTATAGTGCCCCCTCAACTGAACTTCCCAATTGCAAATTAAGTGTTGTTTGTCTTGATTCTCCAGTATATGTTATTTTTTTTGCAAACAAATGATATTTAAGTGATGTGGCGCCATTCTTTTTGGGATCACAATTATATTCTCTACTACAATAGTTGCATTTACCTTTAATGTTTCCCTTTGCATCTTTAAATTTGGAGAAGTGATCCCATACATTTGATCTAGGCATAACTACTTTTCGTTTTCCTTTATTAGTAGATGCACTAGTAAGCTCCATGGAAGGTGCAGTTGAATCTATGGGTTGTGATTCATTCATATTCACCGACGTTTCTTCACACTCGTTGAAATCCATCTGAAAAAAAATATTAAACTAATTAAAATAATGTAAAAATGATTTGGTTAATGATGCACACGAAGGATGGAAAGGAAAGGAAATGCAGGACAATATGCAGTTGGGTTTACAAGGAAAGGGTTGTCTAGTGCATCTTCAGATGCCATGAGAATAGCACAGGACATTGGTAAGGTCTGGAAAGATGAAACTAACAACCAAAGAACATAACAACTGCTTCCATAGTTGCATTTCACAATTCTAAATCATGACTAAAACCCACAAAACACCCAAAAAAAAAAAAGCTTCTAACAAACAGAAATTCAATTGGCTATTCAAAAAAAAAAAAAAAAGAAAGAAAGAAATAATAATAAGATTAATTAATCCAAGCTTAATTAATACACATCAATTTCGTTTCACTTGCCAACTACTATTAATAAGGCCAAGAATCAAGATTGGCTATCTTTTGTCGTTTCAAGATTGGAATATCTTGTTCTTCTAGTTGTCATTAAGTTTAATACATTGAACATTAATAATTCAAGAATCAAATCCCTGCTTATTTTGGCAACTATAATTAATAGTTTTAAATAAGAAAGAATATTCCCTTTCTATCTGTAATTACATGAAACTAGACTCATACATGTTAAAACTAAAACTAAAACTAAAACTAAACTGCCTCAGAATCACATTACCTATTTTCTATTTCTTGTCATACCCAATTAGAGATTTTTCAAAAATATAAAAGAAAAAAGGGTCACTGATTCAAAAGTTCTGATTAGCAATTTGCCCATAAACATCTATGATTAGATGGGGTAGGGTCCATCGTGAAGGGCAATGAAACCTAGCTCCACCACACCCACCATCATCAATGATGCAGAAGCAATCCTAGTCCTAATTGGATTCCTAGCACAATTAGGATTTTATTTAATTTACTGTTTTATTTCAGATTTGCATTAGTTTTCCGTTTCCTTATTTGATTAGGATTTACTATTTTATCATTGAATAGGA
>CANUEP010058396.1:0-11563 GCA_947857235.1 Jatropha podagrica | reverse complement strand
CTTATTTCTTATACATAATTTCTTAGCAAAACCTTTCACAATTGCATAGTTATTATTACAAAATTTCTTAACTTACAACTTCATTAAAATGCCAAATTCATACTTATGAAATTCAAAGCTTTCCTTTTTCAAAATACATACTTAAAATACAATTCAAAACTACTTAAGTAAACTTTAAAAGAATTACTTATAATCAAATGACGATAAATCCCTTCTTTCACTTTTTTAGAACATCCTTTAAGTTGTGTAAAATTCATAATAAGTTTAAAACCAAATATATTAAATACTATTCAAAAACATACTTATCATACATCAAATTATACGTAAAATTAAAACATAAAAGTCAAGGGAACTCAACCCCCTTTCCCCCATTATGCTTCCGTCTCTCTTACTAATGAAGGGGAAAGATTTTCTTTCCAAATTAACCATATTTTCCGTACTTAAGCATCAAAACTTACATTTTTCAAACACATACTTAACTTAAACTTATTGTTCTTAACTTCTTTAAAACAATTAACCATATTTTCCATACTTAAGCATCAAAACTTACATTTTTCAAACACATACTTAACTTAAACTTATTGCTCTTAACTTCTTTAAAATTTACAATTGTAAAGTTCATCAAAACCTACTCATGTTCCCACCAAAAATAATACTTTCACAATACACTTATATACTTAGCTTGAAATACTTAAAACCAACATTTAGCAAAACATTTCAAAGCCTAAACATTTTTACTTCAAAATAACTTAAATACTTATTATTTCAAAAATTCCTTAAGACCCATACTTAAACATTTCAATACTTAACCCCTTTTATTTTAAAATTCACCAACCTTTAACTTGCAAAAATTCCCTCCTTTCATACCAAAGCATTTAAGCTTCCATTTTCAAAATTATACTTAGCTTAAAATACAAATCAAATTCACTTATTAACACCCCTTTAAATGCTTACTAGTATATATATAAACACAAAACACTTCTCATTCATTTTTAAGGCTTTCTTTTAATTCTCCAAAATTATAAGTACTTAAGATTCAAATTAGAGATTTAAAACACCAATTAAATACTTATCAAATAACACTTAATTAAGCCATAAAAACATTACTTGAAAACATTTAATCTTAAAACTCATCTTTTACACATTCAAACTTTCTTTAAGTCTTGAAAAAATGCTTGAACATTAAAATACCATGTAGTGGTTTAAAGCATTACTAAATTACTTAAAAACAAACTCATTAACATTAAAAGAATACAAAATTATGAAGCAAAAATTCATGCCCTTCCTCCTAAGGAGGTTTGGCCAAGTGAAGGGGAAGGAGAAGGGGATGTCCCTCTTCCCATTCAACCCATTCAAGCATTTCATCATGCTTAGAAAACATGGAAAATCATATAAAAACAACCAATTAACCAATTCTCCAACAACATCACAAAGAAATCAAAATTCATTCAAAACCAAAAAATTAAAAACTTAAAGAAAATGGAAGGGGAAGGAAGATATTATTGCACTAACCTTGAAAACAAGCTTGAATAGGCTTAGAAAGCCTTATTCCTTAACATTTTCTTTCCCTTTAGAGGATGTTCTCCAACCTCTTCAAAGAAGGGGAAGGAAGATATTATTGCACTAACCTTCAAAACAAGCTTGAATAGGCTTAGAAAGCCTTATTCCTTAACATTTTCTTTCCATTTAGAGGATGTTATCCAACCTCTTCAAAGTAGCAAAGATAATCATTAAAATCAAGAAATGACAAAAGGAGAATATGGAGCATGATTTAATGCCTAATCTAATATATCTAAGCTATGAACTACTTAATTAAATCATTATAGTCAAAAATCACAATTTACTTGAACTTGTAGTAAATTCCAATTTCTTGAATTCTATTACCAAATACCACTCTTTTATGCTTAATTCTTCAAATCTTATTACTAGACTTTGGTTTAATTCACTTAATTTTGGGTAGTTTAGTAGTAGAAAAAATGAAAGAACATGGAGGAGAATAAGGGAGAGTGTGGCGTTGGAGATGGGAGAAAGAAGAAGAAGGAATAGTGTTGGATAAGTGTTGTTTTTAAGTAGCAAAGTCAAACTTGGCTACTCCATTTTATGTCAAATGAATGGCTAGGATTTGGTCTATAGTATTCTCATCCAAGAGCTCTAAATATTCATCAAATAATTCTCTTTCAAATATTATTTAACTCCACCAATTTATTAAATTAAATCCATAAAAATAATTCCTCAATTTTTCTTAATATATTACACTAGAAAACACTATTCATCAAATACTTGAATTCTCCAAAAATATTAATGAAATATTTTCTACCCACTTAAATCATATAAACATACTCCAAATATATTAAATAGAATATAAAACATCAATAGTAATTTTTTAGGACCAAAATAATACAAAATTCTGGACCGATGTTACTATTCACAGATCGATAAACTACTTTTCACCAGTGATTTATTACTTAATCATGAATAGTTTGTATCTTAACTTAAATTAATTAACACTAATCATATAAAGTCTAATTAACTCCATGAATAATAATTATGCTCAATATTATTTTCAGGTCTAAATAAAATATTATTTATCTCTCAGCTGATACCATTCTCAACCCGAACCAGATAATACCATTTTGAGATCCAAAATTTTGCGCATTACAGGTATATCCCGATTCTTGTGACAAAACACCCCATAATTATACTACCTATATTTCCTCTTGCAACTTTTCTCCACCTTACACACAACTAATATCTTACGTAAAACCTAATGCCATTGCCAATAGCCCATAAAAAATATAATTCGTTCACCTTAATTACGCCATCACTTTCCTTCCTATAAAAAATTGTATAGGCTAAAAACCTATGAATGTAAAGGTAAGCCGGGTTTCTAAGATTGGAAGCTTTGGCACCGTTAGAGTTGTACCCACATAAATCCGTAAGTTGTTCCCATGCATCATTTTCACCAAAATTTGAGGGTACACAACGGCTAGCATCTTCAGTAGGAAAATAAAAAATATGGCTAAGTTCATCAATGGCTAGTCCATGTCTCCTACCACTAAGGTGAAAGGCTATTTTGGACTCAACACTTTCTACGGCAGGATAAATGTATGAGGCATATGTGCTTAAAAATTAAAGAGTTAAAGGTGCATACACATAGTACTTCATAGTGATAAAACTACCCTGCCCGTGGAGTGTTCTGAATGTCTTGGTATTTTTTATCTGTGGTTAGTCAAACGTCACTCCTGCACCACGGGCGTGGCTTGGTGGTGCCACGGATGTGGAGTCCATTGCCTCTCCAGCTCAATTTGGTGTTTTTGAGCCACGAGCGTGGCATTTTACACGACCAACCTTTAGATCTCCTTGACTTCAGTCCCTAAGTACCTAAAAATGCAAAAATTAACATTTTTAAGCTTGGGTAATTGAGTTAGATCATAAAATCACTCAAAAAATAAATCAATGCTTAAGAAAAAGAAAAATTTGTTCAAAACCAAAATAAAAAATACGGGTCGTCTCCCAAAAGCATTTTTGTTTAGTGTCATTAAGCTCGACTCATTACTCCCTTTCTTTCAGGTGAGGCTCATTAAGGTTTTGACTGGATCAAAAAATTTATGTCGGTAAACCTTCAATCTGTGAGCATTAACTTTGAAGCTTCAATCTCCATTAACAATCTCAACCGCTCCATGTGGGAAAATTTCTTTTATGACGAAGGGTCCGGACCATCGTGAACATAGTTTACTTGGAAAAAGACGAAGTCTAGAGTTGTAGAGTAATACCTTTTGTCCGACTCTTAGACTCCGCAAAATAATGTGCTTGTCATGCCACTTCTTGGTTCGATCCTTATAAATCCTAGCACTCTCATAAGCATGCATCCTCATTTCATCCACCATGTTCAATTGAAGTGCTCTATTTTGCCCTACCTCCTTGGTTTTGAAATTCAAGAACTGTATCGCCCAATATGCTTTATGTTTCAACTCAACGGGTAGATTACAAGCCTTACCATAAACCATTCAATATGGAGACATCCCGATTGATGTTTTGAATGCAGTCCTATAGGCCCAAAGTGCATCATCAAGTTTCTTGATTTGGTCCAACTATAGTCTCAAGAATCTTTTTGATTTCTCTATTAGTTACCTCAACTTGCCCATTGGTTTATGGATGGTAAGGAGTACCTACACGATGAGTAACACCATATGTTGTAAGGAGAGAATCAAGATACTTTTTACAAAAATGCTTACCTCCATCTGTGATAATTGCTCAAGGGGTACCATGGCGCGTAAAGATGTATTTCTTGATGAAGTTCATCACTCTCTTGGCATCATTGTTAGGTAAGGCAATGACTTCCACCCATTTAGACACGTAATCCACCGCCACCAAGATGTATTAATTGGAATAGGAAGATGGGAATGATCCCATGAAATCCAGTCCCCAAACATCAAAGATATCAACTTCAAGAATGTTGTTCAATGGCATCTCATGTCTTTTGGAGATATTACCTAATATTTGGCAACGATCACAAAGACGAACATAGTTAGAAGCATCTTTAAATAATTTAGGCCAATACAAACCGCTTTCTAGTACTCGTGCTGCTGTTTTGTTTCCTCCAAAATGCCCTCCACACTTAAAAGTATGACAATGTTTGAGCACAATTTCCATCTCTTCCTCCGGCACACACTTTCTAAACATTTGGTCATTACAATATTTGAATAAGAAAGGGTCCTCCCAATAATAGAATTTAACATCATGGAAAAACTTTTTCTTTTGCTGGTAAGAGAAATTAGGAGGGAGAATTTTGCAAGCAAGGAAATTTACTATATCTTCATTGATTTAAACCTCTTCTTTTTCTTCCTTCCCCAACTCAAGCCTGGAAAGGTAATCAGCCAGAAGGTTTTCAGTTCCTTTCTTGTCACGAATCTCCAAATCAAATTCTTGTAAGAGAACAACCCAATGAATTAGTCTAGGCTTTGCATCTTTCTTTTCAAGCAAATATTTAATAGCTGAATGATCAGTATAGACTATTATTTTGGCTCCTATCAAATATGCTCTAATTTTATCAAATGCAAAATCAATAGCCAGGAGCTCATTTTCAGTAGTGGCATAGTTGAGTTGCGCATCATTTAAGGTACGACTAACATAATAGATGACATGCAACTTCTTCTCCTTCCTTTGCCCAAGAACAGCTCCTACAGCATGATCATTAACATCACACATAAGCTCAAATGGTAAACTCCAGTCAGGTGCGACAATTATGGGAGCTAAAATTAGTTCCTTCTTTAATATGTCAAAAGCATTTAAACACTCTTCGTTAAAATCAAAATCCACATCTTTAACTAATAAATTTCAAAGAGGTTTAGTGTTTTTTAAGAAGTTCTTGATGAATCTCTTGTAAAATCTGGCATGTCCAAGAAAACTTCTAACTCCTTTAACTGAATTTGGAGGTGGTAGCTTTTCAATCACTTTAACCTTTGCTTTGTCTGCCTTAATTCCCTTTTTAGAAATTCGGTACCCTAAAACAATTCCTTCACTAACCATAAAATGACATTTTTCTCAATTCAAAACAAGGTTAGTGTCCTCACATTGCTGCTTTATAAGAGAAAGATTATGAAGACAAGATTCAAAAAAAGACCCAAACACAGAAAAATCATCCATAAAAACCTCAATGAAATTTTGAACCATATAAAAAAATATGGACATCATACACCTTTGAAAAGTCGCAAGTGCATTGCATAATCCAAAAAGCATTCTCCTATATGCAAAAGTACCACAAGGGCAAGTGAAAGTGGTCTTTTCTTGATCCTCGAGGGATATGGGAATTTGGAAGTATCCTGAATAACCATGTAGAAAGCAATAGTAAGGATATCATGCAAGTCTCCCAAGCATTTGATCAATGAAGGGTAAAGGAAAGTGGTCTTTACGTGTTGCTTTATTCAATTTACGATAATCAATACACACACGCCAACTTGTGATAGTTCTAGTAGGAATTAATTCATTATTATTATTAGAGATAATTGTCATACCTCCTTTCTTGGGAACAACTTGCATTGAGCTTACCCAACTACTATTCAAAATTGGATAAATAATTCCTGCATCCAAAGGTTTAATGATTCGGCTTTGACTACTTTCTTCATGTTTGGATTCAATCTCCTTTGGTGCTCAATTGTAGGTTTGTAGTCATCCTCCATCAAAATTTTATGTATGCACACACTTGGATTTATTCCCTTTAAATCTGAAATTGACCATCCTAAGGCTTTTTTATGCTTCCTTAAAACCTGCAACAACATTTCCTCTTGATCAAGTGACAAGTGAGAAGAAATAATAACAGGAAAGGAATTATTATCACCTAAGAAAACATATTTAAGATGAGAAGGAAGCTATTTTAGTTCTTGCTTTGGAGGTTCACTCTCTTCCTTACTTGTGATGTTTTGTTTATCAATGTTATCAATATTTTTAGCATGCAAAGTGTCATCCACACAATTATCCACAACATCAATTCTAAAACAATCACCAGAATCCATAGGAAGTTTGCAAGATTTTAGAACATCAATGACAACTTCTCTTGACCTACCCTTAGAGTTAACTTACCATCATGAACATCAATCAAAGCTCGCGCGGTTGCAAGAAAAGGTCTTCCAAGAATGAGGGATCCTTCTCTATATTCATCAATGTCAAGAATAACAAAATCAATGGGAAAAATAAACTTACCTATCTTGATGAGTACGTCCTCCACAATTCCCCTTGGATATTTGATCGAACGATCCGCTAATTGTAGGGAAATCCTTGTTGGTTTCAGCTCTCCCATCCCTAGAATTTTAAAGACTTCATAAGACATAAGATTAATGCTTGCACCTAAATCAGCTAAAGCCTTATCAAATCAAGATTTCCAATATTACAAGGGATAGAAAAACTCCCTGGATCCATTAACTTAGGAGGCAATTTATTTTGAATGATTGCACTACACTCCTCCCTTAACATTACCGTTTCTTGATCATCAATCTTCCTTTTCTTGGTCAAAATCTCCTTAAAAATTTTTGCATAATTGGGCATTTGAGCAAGAGCTTCGGTAAAAGGAATATTTATTTGAAGCTTTTTGAACACATAAAGAAATTTGAGAAAGCTCTTGTCATCCTTGGATTGCTTAAGTCTTTGAGGAAAAGGAATAGATGGAACATACGATTTTACCTCCTCTTTCTCCTCAAGATCAACAATAGGAATGTCCTTCTTCTCTTTCTTTCCTTCTTCCTTCTTCGGGGGATCCTCCAACTCTTTTTTCTCCTCAAGGTAATGCCCTGTATCTATTCTTTAGGATTTTTCTCAGTGTTACTAGGTAACATACCTTGAGGTCTTGAGGCCGTCATGCTTGCAAACTGTCCAAATTGAATTTCTAAATTCCTAATCGCCACTTATTGGATTTTGTGATTTTCCCTAGTTTCATTCATAAACTCCATGTGAGATTTAGAAAGAGCAGTAAGGAGATCATCATGTACCTTTTTCTCTTGTGGAGGAAAGGCTGGTGGTGGATTCAAGGCGTTGTTTGGATTCTCATACGAAAGATTAAGGTGATTTCTCAACCTATTGTCATAAGAATTTGAATATGGATAATTCTTCCTTCCTTAATTCATCACGTAATTGACTTGCTCCAAAGTTTGGGGGTTCACATTATCCAGCATGCATTCCCCAATTCCATGTTGACCATTACACCTATCACAAGTTTGCACAATAGAATTAACAGAATTAGTGGTCAATAAATCTAATTTTCTTACCATATTATCCACCTTAGCATTAAGCGCGGTTATGGCATCAATCTCATAAACCCCTGCAGTCTTCTTCCTTTCCAAAGAATTTTGATAATGGTTATTTTTGCCATCTTCTCTATCAAATCATAAGCCTCATCAATTCCTTTCCTTTCAAAGCATCCTCCAGCAGCTACATCCAAAGTAATCTTAATATTAAGAGAAAATGCATTATAGAAAGTTTGTACCTAGAGCCACTTAGGAAGAGCATGATGTGGGCACTTTCTTAATAGGTCCTTGAATCCCTCCCAAGCTTCATACAAGCTTTCTTGATCATGGTGAGCAAAAGTTAATATCTCATTCCGCAGCTTGGTGGTCTTGGAACATGAAAAGAATTTTGCCAAAAAATTTTTAGCTAGCTCATCCCATATGGTAAAACTTCCTGCAGGGCATGATTGTAACCAAGCACGTGCCTTATCTCTCAAGGTAAAAGGGAATAATCTCAACCTAAGAGCATCCTCAGAAACTCCATTTTCCTTAAAGGTATCACAAATCTCCAAGAAATTAGTGATATGGGCATTTGGATCCTCACTAGGTAACCCTCCATATTGGATTGAGGTAGAAAGCATTTGAATAATGGCAGGTTTTATCTCAAAATTGTTAGCTTCTACCCTAGGCCTGGTGATACTAGAGGTGGTTCCATTGAGAGAAGGGGTAGTGTAGTCACGTAAAGTGCTGATAGGTTATATTTTTTATAGTATTTTTAGCTTAGTTTTAATTAGAAATTTTAGTATTTTTAATTACTTTGATTAGTTTTTCATTTAGACTTATTTATATTTTTATTAAGTTCCCGTGATTCTTGATAAGCTTAATTTGAAAGATTTTTAGCAGGAAAATAGCCTAAAATCGCATCAAAGAAGGTTGGGACTGAAATTGGAAGTCTAAAAGCTCAACATGGCCAAGTCAGAGGAGTACACGGGCATGTCATGCAGTGCCACGGCCGTGGCACCTACGGAAAATTCAATCAGGCCAAATTTTGATTATTCAGCCTGTGTAAATCTAAGGCATGGGCGTGGCCTTTGCATAGGCTGCATGGAAATACTAAAAGGACTCATCTTAAGCATTGCTCAAGTCCAACCTGATAAAAGAAGACTCTTAAATAGAAAAGGAATCCAATTCAAGTCAGTTTCCTACTCAAATTCAAAGACACCCTATGAAGTCTATATAAAGAGAGATCACAATAGGAATGAGGGGATTCATCGATTTTCATTGAATTCTAGATCTCAAATTTGGATTCTATTCTTTTATTAGTTTTTCTCTCTTTGTAAGGATTCAAGCAATCAAGTTGTTTAAAGAATCAAGGAAGGTGTCTACGCTATTATTTGATTAGTTTTTATCTCTAAACTCTTAATCTTGTTTTTATTTCCATTAATTCTTATTATTTACAGAATTATTTTCAGATTTTACTGAGTTTTATTCAATTACTATGTTGAACTAAACTCTCATACTAGGGATTTGATGTAGCTTAACTTCTACCCCAATTTATAATATTAGATTTGTTTTTCTTTGTTCAAGTTATAATTTATTAATGAACTTAATGCTTTCGGGCAGAGTTTCTCTCCTGGATTGATTTATTTCATTAAGCGCTATCGGAAGAAGGGTTTTTGATAAGTAAAGGGTAATAAATTATATGGGAATAATAACTTGATGTGGAAGCTATATGGTTTGACTCATGGGGGGTTTTCATAATTTAATGACCTTAGGTTATGAATTCTTGAGCAAACCATATGATTTAATTGATGTTTAGTTGCACTATTGGGAGATAGGTAATTAATGGGATTAAAATAGCTAACAATACATTGGGAGAGCTTGTTAGTGACTTTAGGATTGTTTCCCCTACTTGAATAATTAAAATTGATTAACAAACTAATAAAATAAATTGGGTAGAGTTAAGTGAAGTCAATATCCCTAGTAGCTTTTAAATCTTGATTTCTTTCCATCAATTAGTCTGATTTGAATTTTTTTTTTACTATTTTATTTTATTTTACTTACTTTTACAAATACCCTATTTAATTATTGTTTAAATAATAATAGATTAAAATAATTTCGGGTACTTGGTATACAATCTTTGTGGGACGATATTCTACTCGCTCTTTATTACTTATTACAATTTCATGCACTTGCGAAAAATGCAGTTAAGTTTTTGGCACCATTGCCGGGGATTGGTGTTACCAATATCAATACCAATTAATCTATTATTAATTTAGACATTTATTTTTTTGTTATTTTAATTTTTTTTAAGGTTTCTTTCAGGTGTTTATGCAAAGACATTCTCAAAGTAGTGAATCTTTAATTTTTGATCCAGAAATTGAAAGGACTTGTCGAAGGAACAACGCAGCAAAGAGAAATCGAGAGCGTGAACAATGAAGGCAATCAACCATAGCTAGATTAGGAAATGAGATTCATAACTTAGTGGAGCAAGAGGAACAAGGGATATTGCAGCACCAGTTGGAACAAAAAAAAAATCCTATTCTTACTTTACGTGACTACACTACCCCTTCTCTCAATGGAACCACCTCTAGCATTACTAGGCCTAGGGTAGAAGCTAACAATTTTGATATAAAACCTGCCATTATTCAAATGCTTTCTACCTCAATTCAATATGGAGGATTACCTAGTGAGGATCCAATTGCCCATATCACTAATTTCTTATAGATTTGTGATACCTTCAAGCATAATGGAGTTTCTAAGGATGCTGTTAGGTTGAGATTACTTACTTTCACCTTGAGAGATAAGGCACGTGCTTAGTTACAATCATGCCCTACAGGAAGTTTTACCACTTGGGATGAGCTAGCTAAAAAATTTTTGGCAAAATTCTTTCCATCTTCAAAGACTACCAAGCTGCGTAATGAGATCTTAACTTTTGCTCACCATGATCGAGAAAGCTTGTATGAAGCTTGGGAGAGATTCAAGGACATATTGAGAAAGTGCCAATATCATGCTCTTCCTAAGTGGCTCCAGGTACAAACTTTCTATAATGCATTATCTCCTAATATTAAGATTACTTTGGATGCAACTGCTAGAGGATCCTTTGAAAGTAAAGGGATCGATGAGGCCTATGATTTGATAGAAGAGATGGCGAGCAATAATCATCATCAAAATTCTTTGGAAAGAAAGAAGATTGCAGGGATCTATGAGATTGATGCCATAACTCAGCTTAATGCTAAGGTGGATAATATAGTAAGAAAATTGGATTTATTGACCACTAATTCTTTTAATTCTATTATGCAAGCTTGTAATAGGTGCAATGGTCAACATGGAATTGGGGAATGCATGCTGGATAATGTGAACCCTCAAACTTTAGAATAAGTCATTTATGTGAGGAATCACCCTAATCTTTCGTATGGGAATCCAAACAACGTCTTGAATATGTAAAAATCTAATTTTTCAATGTTGTAAATAGTGATTTACTGGTCTGTGAATAGTACCATTGGTCCGGGAGTTGGTATTATTTCGGTCTAGAAAAATTACTATGAGTGTCATATTTTTGGAGCATGTTTGCATGATTTAGGTGGGTAGGAAATATTTCATGAATACTTTTGGAGAATTGCGGTAACTAACAAATATTATTTTTATTATGGTATATTAAGGAATAAATGGTGAATTATTTTTGAGAAGTTAATTTAATTAATTTGTGGAGTTAAATAATATTTAGAAATGAATTATTTGAGGAATATTTAGAGTCATTGGATGAGATTACCTAAGACTTGATCTTGGCCATTGATTTAGCATGAAAAGAGTAAGCAAAGTTTGACTTTGCTACTTAGGTGATACAC
>CANUEP010058365.1:0-50002 GCA_947857235.1 Jatropha podagrica | reverse complement strand
TGAGTTAGACTATTCAAATTCGGTTTTCGGGTTCGGTTCGCGACATAAAATATTATTTTTCGTCAATTCTCATTGGTGAAAATTTACAATTAAATTTTAATTAAGAATTCTTTTGAAAATAAATTAACGGGTCATTTCAATAAGTTAATTTATCCATTTAATTTATATAAAATAATTAAAAAGATCAAATTTTACTTTTTAAATTAATTTAATTTTTAAATTTATTTTAATTTTTATAAATTAATAATTAATTAAATTTAATATGATTAATTTTTTATCGTTTTTCCCCCACACTAAAAATACTTGGATTAACCATTTTCACTTATAAATATAAATTTAAAATTTATTAAAATATAATTTTTTATAATATAAATATGCTTTATAACTTTAATTTATTTGATATAAAAATATGTATATTTCATAAGCAATAATTTAATGATAAAAATTAATTTTAAAATATTTAAATATATATATATATATATATATTATAATTTTAAGATCGTTAACCAAAATAAAACGAGATAAAATATATTTTATATATATTTTTTTTATATTTTACAATAAATAATTTCTGAGCACCCAACCATTTTTAATTTTCGATGCTCTTTAGTTATAAGAGCGTAAACTTACCTTTCTCTTACTGATCACGAGAAATTTCTATTTTTGAGTTTTTTCTTTATTCTCTTATTTGGAGAAACATAAAATTTTTCTTAACTAAAATTTTAATAATATTTATATAATAATTTTTAATATAATAAAAAATTATAGATTAAATTAATTTAAAATTTTAATAAACTTTTTAATTATTTTAAATAAATTTTAAATTAAATTAATCTAAAAAATGAAATAAGAACTTTTCCACAATTTTAACATTAAATTTATGTGAAAAGTCCAATATAATATTTTAATACCGATCGAGCCAAATCGCGTTTATTCCAAAATTGAAAAATGAAACCCTCGGGTGTTATGGCTGCTTGGGAAAACAGAGTCACACAACTGCTCTGAGATACATGAGCAAATTCGCAATGGCTTCTTGCCTGTTCAAGAGTCTTCTTTAAGCAGCACAAAATCGGTATCTGAAGAATGCTCAGACGAATAATATCATATGCTTCAATTCTATCTTTTCCTGTTTAATTTCTCTTGCATTTTCACTCTGTTAGCCGATACTATATTGAAATGTTGTTTGGTTTCAATTATTACCGCACAATTCGTAAAGCCATAGCTAATCCTCACAAGTTGGGTAGTGTCTTTCAGTTGAAGGCTTGTGTTTATTGTATCGAGTGCGTTTCTTTCCCAAAACAGCATTTTCATGCTCCCCCAATTACTTTCACTGTTTTAAATACATATTTCTCGTCATTATCTTCAGGTGATATTTACCGCAGTTCTTCCTCAAATGATAATTTCAATGCCCATTTTAGAGAAACGGAGAATTGTTATCATAGGAATGATGGGTTTAACAAGTTTAGGCAAATCGGTTTCAGTGATGATGAGTGCGAAATGGATAAAAACCCTAAAATTGATGGTTTTGATGAGATTGAAGAAGAAGAAGATGAAGAAGAAGAAGGAGGAGGAGGAGGAGAAGAAAAACGAGGAGAAGTCAGTGGTAATGATAATGATTTTTTGGTTTTGGATACTGTTAATAGAAGTCATGATCAGAAGGAAGATGTTTGGAGAATTGAGATAGGGGAAGAGGAATTTCGACACCCTTTGGTTAGAGAAATATGTAGGTTGATTGAGCTTAGGCAAGCTTGGAATCCTAAACTTGAAGGTGAAATGAGGCGCTTACTAAGAAACCTCAAGCCACGACAGGTTTGTGCTGTTTTGCTGTCCCAAGCTGATGAAAGGGTTGCTTTAAATTTTTTCTACTGGGCTGACAGGCAATGGCGGTATCGGCATGATCCAATTGTGTATTATGTGATGCTTGATGTCCTCAGTAAAACTAAGTTGTGTCAAGGTGCTAGGAGGATTCTTCGGCTTATGGGACGTAGAGGAATCTACTGTCAGCCTGAAGCTTTTGCTTATGTAATGGTGTCATATAGTCGGGCTGGTAAGTTGAGGAATTCAATGCAAGTCTTGACTGTAATGCAGAAAGCAGGTGTTGAACCTAATCTGTTGATATGTAACACCGCCATTAATGTTTTGGTAATGGCAAATAAGTTAGAGAAGGCCTTTAGATTTTTAGAAAGAATGAAACTTGTTGGAATCACGCCAAATGTTGTAACTTATAACTGTTTGATCAGGGGATACTGTGATGTTCATCGAGTTGAAGATGCCATAGAGCTGATTTCGGAAATGCCTCTCAAAGGATGCTTCCCAGATAAAGTTAGTTATCATACAGTACTTGGTTTCCTTTCCAAGGACAAGAGGATCAAAGAAGTAAAAGACTTGATAGAGAAGATGATTAAGGATAGTAAATTGTTGCCTGATCAGGTCACTTACAATACTCTAATCCATATGCTTTCCAAGCATGGACATGCAGATGAGGCAGTTGAGTTTTTAACGGAAGCTGAAGAAAGGGGATTTCAGGTTGATAAGGTTGGGTATAGTGCTATAGTTGATTCATTTTGTAAGCAGGGAAGGATAGATCAGGCAAAAAAAATTGTGAATGAAATGTTTGCTAAAGGTTGCTCTCCTGATGTTGTTACCTACACTGCTGTTGTCAACGGACTCTGTAAGGTTGGGAAGGTAGAGGAAGCTAAAAAGATGCTTCAGCAAATGTACAAGCATGGCTGCAAGCCAAACACTGTATCCTATACAGCATTGTTAAATGGGCTTTGTCGAAATGGGAACTCATTGGAAGCAAGGAAGATGATGAATATGAGTGAAGAAGACTGGTGGACTCCTAATGCAATTACATATAGCGTTGTGATGCATGGACTGCGAAGGGAGGCGAAGCTGTCTGAGGCTTGTGATGTAGTGAGGGAGATGCTTACGAAGAGCTTTTTCCCAACTCCTGTTGAAATTAATTTATTAATTAAGTCTCTCTGTTGTGAGGGAAAAGTGGATGAGGCAAAAAAGTTCACGGAAGAGTGTCTGAACTGGGGGTGTGCTGTTAATGCAGTAAACTTTACTACTTTAATTCATGGATTTTGCCGGAAGGATGACATAGATGCTGCTCTATCGTTGATGGATGATATGTATCTAAACAACAAACATCCTGATGCAGTCACTTACACTACAATAATTGATGCACTCGGAAAGAAAGGTAGAATAGAAGAGGCTACTGAATTTACTATGAAGATGCTTAAGAAGGGATTAGATCCCACACCTGTGACATATAGAACAGTGATACATCGGTACTGTGAGATGGGTAGAGTGGAAGATTTGTTAAAACTCTTAGACAAAATGCTTTCAAGGAAAAAATGCAGAACTGCATATAATCAAGTTATTGAGAAACTATGTAGCTTTGGGAACCTTGAGGCTGCTGATAAACTCTTAGGAAAGGTTTTGAGAACAGCCTCGAGAATTGATGCTAACACGTGCCATGCACTAATGGAGAGTTATTTGAGCAAAGGGATTCCTCTATCAGCATATAGAGTAGCTTGTCGAATGTTTAATCGGAATCTGATTCCTGATTTGAAGTTGTGTGAAAAGGTGAGCAAGAAACTGATGTTAGAAGGAAAATCAGAGGAGGCGGATAAACTTATCTTACGGTTTGTTGAGCATGGAAATACTTCACCTTGCAGTCAACAGAGTTTACAAATTTAGCGAGCACCATGTTTTTCTTATACTGCCTTCGAGGGCCACTGGAAACCTTCAACAGCTTTGAAAGGTAATACCTTCTCATTCTTGACTTAATTTTCTGTGTACTTCTTCAGGTCCTTTTTTCTCCTATATCGCTTCGAGGGTTTTAAACAATGGCATCAGCTATAATGCTAATAATATTCGAGATCATGGTCTCAGGGTATTGCAGGCCAAAATATAATTGTATTGGTTGGCACTACTGTAAATCTTTTTGTTTTTCAGAAATAGCAAAATTACTCAGATTTCCACTTTAATAAGAATTTAACTGGATAACTTATTGATACTTCCAACACCAAAAATGACTTTTTTATTGGAAAGGAATTCGTATTCTTGTATTTATAGTTAATATACAAATTTATCAAACATGAAAGATTTAGCAATAATGGCCAAGTAATTGTGGCAATTATACACATACTGCCATTGTTTTATATTGAAATGGTTTAATGGCAAAAATAGAAGCTAAAGGGAGGTTCATTGTGTTCACCACTCAGGCTTTGAAAAGAAAGCTGAGGAAGAAGAAAGCAGAACAAGAATGTCAAAGGCCAAATCTCTGTGTGAACTTATCTCATCTTTGAACAAGAGTGACTCTCAAAGGGGTAAGAATAGAAATGAATTTTCTTAGCAAATAAACTCAATGCACCAATTATTTGAATAAACTCTGCAGAGGTTCTTATTATTGTTCTTCTTATCATTATGATTTTGTTGGAATTCATTTTCTTTTTGAGCACTTGCTAGTACTTTGATTATGGTTAGTAATAATTCTTGAAGTTGTTTCTAGATTAACTATATATGTACATGTGTTTGTATTTTAAATTTTTGCATTGGCTAGGAAATGTTGTGCTTAAGTTATGTATTACTTGCCTCTTCCTTTTGTGAAGATTTTTTGAAACATGGGCATAACATGAAAAAGATTTTAATGTAATCTTCACATACAAACAAAAGGGAGAGATCAGAACAAGTTCTATGCTTGTTATGTCGCCAATAGGTAAGAGATTTTAATGTGATATATGAAGCATTTCCCATATTGATAAATCATTTGTTTAAACTGAATTTTGAGTTTTTTTCCTTTGTTTATTCTTTTTCTTGTGGATAAATAAAGCTAAGGTTAATATTAACATGGAAAATGAAAGGTGAAAATTCCATGTACACAAGGAACTATACTGGTAAGGACAAGAAAAAGGGTGTACTAGGTGTATACACCATATGTTCGATTACCAGTATTTATTATTATTTTTTTAAATCATATGATCGAAATGGAAAATCTTTGTCAACTAAAACTGACAAGAATGCGCTGGTGCAGCCACTCATTTTTTCCATGTGCATCTTCTGAACGGCCAAAGAAATTGCGTCTGTAGTTCCTTTAATCGTCCAACTAATAAGCTCCATCTCTACATTATATATATGAACCTCTTTAGTTTAAAAAAATAGATATAGAGGCAAACAGATGGTTTCCTTGGACCTGCAGTAGCTCTTCTCTCCAAATTGGGAAGAAAAGGAAACAAGCTCATTTCTCCGCAATTAGGAAGGAACCTTTTTTCTATCCTTGTTTTTCTCTCCCCTCTTTCCTTTCTCTTTCAAACAAGTGAAAGGAAGAATGTCCTTCCATTTCCTATACCTCCCCTTTCCTTTCCTCTTTATTTTCTACCTTTCCCAAAGATAAGTTTAGGGTCATTAACTGGTGCCATGTCCCACAACTGGCGACATTATGATGATTAAATGACTGGAAATGCTGCATCTCGAATTTTGATTTTTCAGGTTGAATATCATATTTGGATCAGAAGGTTTTCTTTTCTTTCTCTTTTTCAGTTCCGAGGAAACTGATTTCTGAAAGAAAATCTTGGAAGATACAGAAAATATATTTCTGAATGCATTAGTTGCATGATGTTTTTGGGGTAGTTGCATGATTTTTAACTTCAATTTTGTAACTAAAAAGTGAATTTGTGATAAACTGCTGCTTGTGCTAATGTCTTGCAATGCTGCTTCGGTGTTGTATGTGTTTATTGAAAATCTATTAACATGAGAAATAGGCAGTTAATTTACTCTGATAATGCAGGAGAGTCTTTGGGATTGGTCCTCTTTGATTTAGTCAACATCATGGAAAGTGAGGGTCCCAATTTGTTTTATGGCATGGGAACAAGAAGCTAGCACATTGGGATTGGTGTGGTGAAGTTTGCTGATGGTTACTGAGAGGTATTTTGTTTTTTCAGGCATTGTCTTTTCCATACATAAATTGTCAGTGCATTATGGTGGTTCCAGCTTTATTGCAAATTGCTCTATCAAGCCGTCCAGTATTGTCGCTCTCTCAAAACTCGTGCTCTCATGGAATCAAACTTGTGAAGTATGATACTGTCTTGCTCTATGTTGTGGGCCCTTGGTGAGACATGTAACTGTATTTCTTTTGCAATGGCTATTCATGAACTACTTTCCTCGGAGTGTAATTGAATTTGGGTATGCAGGAAGGAGCTTATGTATTTCTATGGAACGTCACTATAGAGTTCTGCATGGTCAAGCTACAAATCTTGAAACAAAGCTTAACCATGCATAGCTGGATCAGCAGTGGGCACATAGGGCCCTGTGGTACAGTTATATATATACTCAATCATCAGTTATTTGGACATGCATTGCTGTTGAAGCATTTTAAGTAATGTCATATCATATTATGGTAACATGTTCCGCGGCGTTACTTCTTTGCTCATGACTTTTTAGGGCAAGTTTTGTGATGGCTAAGCAAACCGTTTCTAAAGATGGGATTGTAATTGGATGCAATCATCATCTTCTTGTATTAAGAGATGAAATTTAGGGTGTGATTATTTTTTAGTCAATATTGATACTTGCTGAGTGAAAGATAATACTTTTTGGGAATTTTGGTTTACCTGTAAACTTCGCCAATTGTGTATTGATATTTTGAAAAGTCCACTTTTTTGTGTTTATGTTGTGTCCGTCCATGCTCGTGCATCATGTACAAAAAATGCTTTGGTAAGAACTTGTGCAACTATAACATGTTAGTCTGTGTATCTGAAACTATTGGTGCTTCATAGTTCTTTACATGTCATTTTGTAATGACTGAGGTATACTGTAAAGTGAAGTCCTTTAATAACTAGCAGAAATGCAATTACTAGAAATCCCGGTCTTGGCAAAGGAAGCAGTCTGTGATGGGAAGTAAATAACTGTGAACAACACACCCATCAATGAGAGCATGGGAGCCCAACACCAAAATTGCAATGATTGCACAGCGAACCACTGGTGAGTTTGGTTACTTTAGATTGAGTGTATCTCTATTTTCCAGTAACTTAGATCACATGGTTTTACATTTGGAAATTTTAAAAAAAAAAAAAAAAAAAAAAAAAAAAAAAAAAAAAAAAAAAAATACTAAAAGAGATGCCCATAACCTTACAAGACTCTAACTACATTAGTTAATGTAGGGTTGAATTTCATCATAAGCCCTCTCCTATTAAGGGAGTTAGAGATTAAAGACGTAAGAAATGGGGCTAAGTGAACCATTGAAGACGTAGTGATATCCTTGCTTTAGCATTAATTGATGATAGATTGGCCCTTTAGGTTGTGAAGTCTATCTATATGGAGAATGAAGGCTTGGTGGTTCTGCCAAACCTGCTACTACTGTCCACAAATGAACTCATCTTCATTAGCATTAGTCGAGAAGAAAGATAATAGAGAACAGTTTTACCCGGAAGACATTTAAAAATGGGGAAAATAATAAATTGATCCTTAAATTATAGTCAAATTAACATGTGAGAAACTCTATATTCAAAAACTAACTATAAGGTCCCTAAATTTTAGTTTTTTAATACTTTGGTCCTTTCGTTCAATAGAAGGAATAAAAGTGTTAATAAAAATTATAATGGAAGGATTAAAATATTAATAACAATCATAAGTTAAGGATCTTATTTTTAATTTGACTATAACTTAGGAATCATTTTTTAAAGTCAATTGCTAATTAAAAGATGCTATTGTGACAATTATGAATTTGCAGAGCAATCTCATTATAATAATTATAAAAATTATAAAAATTTGCAGAGCAATCTAATTGGGATTCAATACAGCAGAGCAATCTCATTATAAAAATTATGAATTTGCAGATTGTGACAATTTTAATATATATAATCAATCCATATAGCAGGGTGCTTCGAGTCAGGAGGAACCCTCTATAAGTATCTTTATAGAAAATACATGGCTGGTATGGTATTTGAGGGAATTACTTTAGATAATTATAAGAATATTCAGTTGTGAAAAACACGGATAATGCAAAATGTAATGTCTGCATAATTTTGTTCAGCTGTTAATCTCTGATGAAGAATGGTTCTTGAATCTTAAACTGAGATTTTGTTTCTTTTATCGGAAACAGGAGTTGTAAAGAAAAGGAACCTGTATTGCAGCCATCATAATCTCATTTTTTTTTCCTCTTTATAGTTTGATTTTAAAACTAGATTGTCGATATATATATATAAGTTTTCAAAAGGTTATTTGGGGTATAGTTCGGTAGCTTTTAGAATTCGGCAACAGTTTTTAAAATAGCTTTTAGAATTTTTACTAGTTAAAATGCTGAACGTTATATAAAAAATTATTCATTAATACAACGTTTGAACTATCGTTTCATGAAGCGCTACTCAAACAGCTAACAGTTAAATGTTACTAAAATAAATAACAGTTATTAAAATAATTAATTTTACGGCTGAGCCTTTTGAAAATAGATATTTTATATGTGAATTTGACTTTATCGTTAAGGACCAGTTAAGTTTTCTTAGAAGAAAATGGTAGTTAGCTGATTTAATGGGTATTGAAGGTAATTCAATAAATTGTGCCATAAAGGTTCTATCGCACACGCAGTTTAAGAATTATAAAATACAATACAGTTTAAGAATTATGTATTTTGTTTTCTTATTATCTATATTTTAAAGATGAAAATGCCCTAATGGTTGTAATATTTTTTTTTCATAATATAGTCAAAATCACTATTTATTGAATAATAAATAAATAAATAACTTCATAATTATTTTAAGTGCACATATCAGATATTATATTTTTAAATACAAATCACCCATTAGATAGATAGTATGTGAATACCCATTGTTAATTTTTTAAAAAAATGATGAAAATAATTTTTTTTTTGGTAATTTCATTCTTAATTGTATTTGAGAGTGATATTACTATAAAAGGTCAAAATTAAAATAAAATTGGCAACAAGATTAGAATAGGATAAAATTGTGAAAATTTGCAGAAAAATGAAGTATTCTGATAGATTAATCTAACTACAAAGAGAGAAAAAAAAAAGCGATAGAATTTCACAGCTAAAATAGGAAATTGAACCATTAATGTATAAGATCTAAAATTGCTAATTTGAATTATTATTTGAGACAATATCCAATTCAAACTAACTAGAAGCTGCCAAATACATATTAAGGACCCATAGCTCCACCCAGGACGGACCCAACAGTGGGCCGAGGGAGTCGATGTTCATCTTAAACATTGTGAATGGAGAAGAATTCAAACAATTCCATGTGGGTTATTCAATAAAAACTGCACAACAAATTCTAGAGCAAAGCAAGCCAAGTAGGCAGCCGGAGCAGTCAATCCCATACATAATTCAAAAGTAGCCAACTTTATTTTATTAAATTTTATAAAACCCCAGCTATGTTTTCTTCAATAATGATGAAACTCAACGAAACACAATACTCATTTCTTATATAAACACTTCCGTTGTCTTCATCGATTCTTCTGATTATCCACGTCACCTGCTTTCTTCCCCAGCTGTATTTCATCCTCTTGCCGTCTTATAAATACATTTCTTCCATCTCTCTCTTCTGCTTACTTCTTTTCCTCTTACCATTCTCCCCTCTGACTCCTCTCAATTTTTGAAACTTTGAACTTTCTTTTTTCAACTTCAGCCATCCCCATTTGACAATATCCTTTCTTTACATAATATAACCACCATTACTGGTATTATCATGTTCACAACTCCCAACTAGCCATTGGAAGTAAAAAATGCTACCCTTTTCTGCATTGATACCATACCTTGTTTCTTTTATCATTTTCCTTCTCCTTCTTGAACAGATCTCTTACTTAATCAAGAGACGCCTAGCTTCTGGCCCAATTTTTGTTCTTCCATTTCTTGGAAACGCAATTTCTTTAGTCAAAGACCCAACTAAATTCTGGGACACTCAGTCTGCTCTCTCTTCCGGCCATGGCTTCTCTGTCAACTACATAATCGGAAGATTCATCGTCTTCATTCGCGACACTGAGCTCTCTCATCTTATCTTTTCCAACGTAAGACCCGACGCTTTCATGCTCGTGGGTCATCCTTTTGGAAAGAAATTATTTGGCGAGCATAATTTGATTTATATGTTCGGTCAAGATCATAAAGATCTCCGCCGTCGGATCGCTCCTAATTTCACTCCTCGAGCTTTGTCTACCTATTCTCAGTTACAGCAGATTATAATGCTTAAACATTTGAAGGAATGGGAAACAAAGGCTATGGATAATCCGAATAAACCGATTTCGCTACGTTTATTGGTTCGCGATATGAATCTCGATACGTCGCAGACTGTAATGGTCGGTCCTTACTTGAAAAGTGAAGCAAGAGAGAGATTCAAATTTGATTATAATTTATTTAATGTCGGCACCATGAAACTTCCTATTGACTTGCCTGGTTTCGCGTTTCGAAACGCTCGACTCGCTGTTGATCGTCTTGCTCAAACGCTCGCCGGTTGTGCGGAGCAGAGCAAAACTAGAATGGGGAACAATGAGGAGCCGACTTGTTTAGTTGATTTCTGGATGCAAGAAACGCTCAAGGAAATCTCCGAAGCTAAAGACGCCGGTAAACCTACTCCGCCTCACACTAGCAACGCTGAAATCGGCGGTTACTTGTTTGATTTCCTCTTCGCCGCTCAGGATGCTTCCACTTCTTCTCTTCTATGGGCGGTGGCGCTGCTCGAGTCGCATCCCGACGTTTTAGCTAGAGTTCGAGAAGAAGTTTCTGGCGTATGGTCGCCAGAGTCCGGTAGGCTTATAACTGCAGACCAGGTGAGAGAAATGAAGTATACACAAGCGGTGGCGCGTGAAGTTCTAAGGTATCGGGCGCCGGCGACTTTAGTGCCGCACGTCGCCATGAAGGACTTTCCCTTAACGGAGTCTTACACGATTCCTAAGGGGACTATAGTGTTCCCCTCGGTTTACGAGAGTTCGTTTCAAGGTTTCACTGAAGCGGACCGATTCGACCCGGACCGGTTCTCAGAGGAGAGACAAGAAGACCAATTATTCAGAAGGAACTTCTTAGCATTTGGTGCAGGGGCCCACCAATGTGTGGGCCAGAGGTATGCGTTAAATCATCTGGTGTTATTCATTGCAATGTTCTCCGCCTTACTTGATTTTAGGCGCCATAAAACTGACGGCTGTGATGATATTGTGTATAATCCAACGATTTGTCCTAAAGACGGGTGCACAGTTTTTCTCTCTAGACGATGCAAACGGCTTCCCAACTTTTCTACAGAATGACGAAAATGCCCTCCGTGAATTTGTTGTTTGGTTCTGTTCTTTGTTCGTTAATTTTGCCCTTTTTGTTGTCTGTTGGGTGTGTATAGTTTGATGTCACGAACGGTTAGGATTCTTTTGATTAGTTATCTCTGGGAAAATTGATTGGTGGATAAATTGGCTTTGGATGTAAGTGGGAATCTCAATAAATCATTAATGTTGTGTTTTTTTTTTTTTTTTTTTTACTGAAGATTTTATTTTATTTTTTAATTAGTACTAGTAAAAAATAAAATGATTAAATTACTCATCTAAGAAGAGGTCATTTAATCAATGTCTATTTAACTCGAGACAAAGGTTAGTAAAAATATTTAAAGAAAAATAAAATTGAAATAAAATGATTAATAACATCTTAAATTTTTAAAAGTGTTATCTAAATGGTAAAAAAAATGTCATAAACCATTAAAGCTAATGATTTAAATATATATTTTTTTATAGAAGACTCATCGGATTGAAATAACTTGTGGTTTATACATCAGGATCAGCTCTTCCTTTTAAATAATATTCACTAAATTGATAGTAACTTTATAGTAAAAATGACTCGAATTTTGAACTCGAGACCTCTTACTCTTTATATATATTACGAAAAATAGAAAATAATCGATTGCACATGGTTGGCACTATTTAAATATAATTGGTTTGATAATTTTAAGTTTTATTTATAAATTGTAGTAAAATGTACTTTTAGTATGAATATTATTATACTACAAAAATGTTTGATTATATCAAATTAATATTAATTTATCTAATTTTTTTAATTTACGAAATACAATTAATCTATTTTTATTTTTTATAAAATATATTAAAACATTTTTATAGTTTACTTCCATCGAACCATAAAGTCATTCCATTTAATTTTGAATAATTATATTTTCGCAATAGTATGGTATATTTTCCCTTTTATTTTTAACGAAGTTAAGTTAATAATAGTACTTGGTATTACCAAATCGCGAAATAAAAAAATGAAAAATAAAATAAAAATTAATGAGGTAGCATAGGCTGTCGTTGGAACTGTGCTAGGGTGGCAAACTGTCTCTACCTTCAACGTCTGCACGTTAATGAGGCTGACAACACCAACTAATTTTTATTTTTTTATTTTGCCTCAAAAGAATAATAAATTACCAATAAAACCCATTAACAAGTCAAAGTCAAACAAAAATAGGGGTAAAGTACGTTTGATTTGCCATCAGAAAAGTTCGGCAGACAACCTTTGAAAGAAAATTTTCTTTTGAGTGCTACGAGTTTGACTTTTACCAGAACTTGTATTCACTGTCTTTGACGTTTCATTGTAATAAGACATTGGTACATATCTTCTGACAAAAAGAATAATATATATAATTTCTAATTTCAGCAATAACTTTTTTTTTATATTAAAATAAATTATTTGGAAATTTTGGGAAGCCAACCAAAGTGAATAGTCCAAATTGCCTTTGTGTTATTTTTTATTTTAAGTTTGAATGTGAGAGAATTTCTAGATAATAGCACATAAAAAATTAAATAGTCATTTAATGCATTTAAAATACTAAAAACAAACTCTTGAAATGAAAGTCTGTCACATCATTAAAATGTGCACAACTTTTTAAGACGTAGACTGATTTAAAAGGGATAAAGTGGTCAAATGACAATGTCACTTTAGAATCCATATATCAAAAAAGACACATCCATTGATTGGTGCGCTGCTCGCAAAACCAAGAACAAATAAAAGTAACTAAACATAAATTTGGAAGAAAACTGTGAATCTGTATTAACAGTGAATCACAAACGTGAAACTAACTGTAAACATATATTAATTGCAACCATATGCATAAATTCAGGAATTAGAGCACTAATAATATAATTGTAAACATATAACTTAGAATTAGGACACTAATCATCAATTTGTAAATATATTTGCAAGAGAATGTTGTACTACTTCTGTTCCTTCCTTTATAGTGATAGTGTCTACCTCAATTATAGTAGGCAACCTAACATTCTTAATTAAACTATCCTTAAACATGTATTTGATTTTATAGTTGTTGCCACCTTGTCTTCTTCGGATCTCCACCATACATACAAGTTTACAAAATTAGGAAAACCTTATTCATTTCAAGTGAGGAAAAAATATCATAAGCTTTTGTGACTGTATTTAATAATTGATCAATGGTAATAGAAGCCTCTTTGTATTTTATTGAGTTAATAGCTCGAAAAAAAATCGAAATCTAAAACATGTAAATTAGGACTATTTGGTGGTTGGCAAAGCAAATTTATCTTTGAACCTAACTGAAATGATGAATGTGCAAATTCATTATTTGCCATATCTATACGTGGCTAGGCATTATCTTGTTGGATTAAAATGGTCAAATGCTACTAAAAACATAATTTTAGTAATGAAGCGTTTGCTTTTGTATTTAAGCAAAAGCTCATTCTCATCAATTGCAAGATAAAACTTTTGTATTTCTTTGCACATATAAAATCATTTTTCATCAATGTGAATAACATTTTTCATATTGAGGAATAAAATTTTATTATTAATCGTACTTGCATCGATTATCCAAATACAAAATTGAACTCTGTTGTTTTTGTTCTCATCCTTTAAAAGTGGTTTGATTGCATTGGACTGTGCATTGATATTGTCGTTCTTTTATGGGTCTGGCACACATGGCCTAATTCATGAGAAAGAGAACGAATAGTGGTTCATCTTCTCAGAAGGATTTATTTTATTCTTTCAAAAGGAATTTCAACTCGTTTCTTGCCTCTATTCCAAGGGCATTTCACTTTACCAATATCTTCTGACTCATTTTTAGTATTTTGTCAAATTTTGTAGATTGATGTCACATAAATTGAAAATATGTTTGCAGCTTGTTCAATACTGTGTGCATATTCCACACCTTTTTCCATGTCAGTAAGTAATATCTTACAAGCAAAAGAGAAATATTTTTTCGTTTGTTCATCTTCTTGTCATTTGTGGAACACTATTTGATAGTTGTATGATCAGATTATCTGCAAAATCAATGTTCTTCTTCAATGGGAACAGAGTTATGATCTATGAACAAGTTTTTCAACATGGGCATATCTTTTTCAATTGTAATTGAGTTTGTTGGAACTTGGTTAAGATAAAACTAATTTGACGGGTTCATAATGAATCTCTAGATAGATTCCTTTCAAATGTGAGATATTGTCCATTTATATAAAATAAATTTACGAAATTTAAAGAGACTTGTTATTCTTCAAAAACAAAAAATTAGAGAAATATTTGAGCCTAAATTTTTGTTTACAACTTCAAATTTGTTTTGGAGCAAAATTTCATTTTTGAAATTTTTTATTTTTATTGCCAAATCTTTTTTCAATCACTTTGAACTTTCCAGTTTCTGTTTTTCTTGGCTTCATTATAGCCTAGAAGTAAATGAAATCTTTATTCCATCATTAAATGCACCAAAGTTCTCTCTCCTACACGTATGACTTAGCATAGAAAATTAAGGAGTTAATAATGATTTGGAGGCAAATAGACAAAAATTACACTTAAACTAATTTCTTAATATGTGTGAAAAGTTAATTTTCTCTGTCTAAATAGTACAAAAATAAAATTATTAAACTGAATTTTAAATTTATAATTGATTTCTATTTAATAATTAGATTAAATATGTTTAATTAAGATTTTAATTAGTAATTGATAACTAATAAAACTTCCAATGAGCTACTAATTTCATTATTGTTGGACTATATTAATGTACAAAAATAATTATTAGTAAAATTATATTTTTAATTAATTATCTATAATTATTCAAAAAAAGATAGACATCTATTGAATAATATTATAAAGAACTTAATTAATATAAAAAAGAAATAATACATTGACTTTTAACTGGTGTAATACTAAATAGAATATGGCATTTTAGGCCAAAAATGATTTCGTTTTTTATGGCGCCTATTCAAAAATATTTGTAGTGCAAGAGAAAAAAAAAATCTTAAAAACTCAACATCGATGAAATCTGGTAATTTTATATTTTAACAATAATCATTATTCAAATAATATAAAATATAAATTCTCATGCTAATTATGTTTATTTTGTGAGTTTTTATTTTTTATTTTATTTTAATCATTCAATGTCGAAGCCCACTAACCCGATTAATCCGAATTCATGAGTAGACCCACAAAATGGGAGCAAAGCGTTCTCTCGCGTGTGTTTAAAAGAACTCTATATCCAATATTCGAGTTTCAAACTTTTGATTAAGAAAGAAGAGATTTCTGTCATCTTATCTCATCCTTTTGGGTTGAGTTTTTAATTTATTAAGAGGCTCAACAATTTCTTTTATGGTGAGTGGCATTCTGACCAAGATCGAGTAACTAGTTTATTATTTATATTATTTAGTAACCAATGCTTGTTTGATATAATAAACTGTTTTAATATTTATTAATATATATATATATATATATTTCAACAGTTTACTTAGGAAAAAAAAGAAACCTTTTAAGCTGAATGGCATAGCATGATGGGATCAATTTCACATATTACTAGTAGATATAAATGTAATATAAAATACACTGAATATTAATTTGTATAGTATCAAATTTCATAAATTTTGATTATGAAAAGATGACAAAGATGATATGTAGATTAAAGCATCATTTGACTTTGAATTTTAGACTTACTGTAGCTAGGGATGAAAGTAGAAACATGTATTTTAGTATATTTGTCCTTTTTCGATCCGTTTAAGGATACTTGTCTCTCTCTCTCTCTTCAGTTTAATAAATATACAAATCTAGGGTTATTTTCACTTGAAGGGCCTGAACTATAGGGATAATTACTTAATGGGGTACCGACTTTAATTTGTATATGTAAAATGCCTAAGCTTACCAATTCATAACAATAAAATGTCTGTCGCTGAAATTGTGAAATTCCGATAGCCTGATTGTCATGTATTTCATGCGTGGCATTTTTTAACCATTTTATTTTCCATGTCAGCGTTTTCCTCTCTCCTCCATCTCAGCATTTTTCTCTCCTTCTCTCTCGCTTGAGAGCCGCTGCTCCACCGCCTTCAATTGCGTTTCCACCATCTAGGCACCATCATCGAAATCAATGGAGGGAAAATGTTCAGGAGATGTCTACTAGTTGATTGGGACCATTGCTGGAGCTTGACGTCAATAGAAAGGAGAGATACAGCTGGAAAATTTCATCGCACGATATCGCAACTTCCAGTCATGATCTCTCGTGATCGGACACCAAATTGCCTGAACCAATACTGAGATCAAGATTCTTGCAAGGAGAAGATGTAGTTACAGTATTAGTTCACCGATGGCCGAAAAAACGAACGGAGATAGAGAGGAAAGGGATAAGCTGTCGAAGACAGGAGGAGGAAGAGACAGATAAGTTTCGACTTTTCTTTCTTAATGGACAAAGTGAAGAGAGAGAGAGAGAGAAGGAGAGAAAAATGCTAAGATGGATGAGAGAGGAAAATGCTGACATGAAAAATAAGAGGGTTAAAAAATACCATGCGTGAAATACGTGGCAATTCAGCCATCAGAATTTCACAATTTCGGCGACAAGCATTTTATTATTACGAATTGGTGAGTTTAGGCATTTTATAAATATAAATTGAAGTTGACACCCATTTAAGTGATTACCCCTATAGTTCAGGCTCCTCTAGTGAAAATAACCCACGAATCTATACTTTTAACTATATATAAATATGAAAATAGGAGAAAATAATAAGATTTTTAATGACGCTTTTAATAAAATTTGAATATCCTAAAATAACCTTAATAAATAATTATCAAATAAAAAATTATATTTTATTAATTAATTTGATATAATTTAATTTAAATATTATTAAAAAATTTAATCAAATTCTAAATAAAAAATTGTTCAGTTTAATTTGTTCTAATTTAGCTAAAACATAAAATAAAATATTATTATTAAAAAATTTTAATTGTTCACGTTTACATTATTACTAATTTTATGTAATGAAAAGTAACTTACAACTCACCAATTACAAACTATCATATAAAAATTTGAGAAATTATATTAAAATTTTTTATCGAGTTATATTTCTGTTGTTTATATATAATTCACGCATATATATAAAATCAATTCTATTATTTATATATTATTTCTATAAAAAGAATATATTTCTATTATTTATATATTATTTCGAACTGTTGACATTTATATTATAAATTATAACTCAAGTATTACAAACTGATATTGAGACTTTTTATTATTACTATACTGTTCAAAATTATTTAAATAAAGCGAAATTTATATATATTATAAATATAACTGTGGAAATAGAAGAGAATAATAAAATTTTTGATACTGCTTATGATGAAATTTGAATATTTTAAAATAAAATTGATTAAAAAAATTATATTTTATTAATTGATTATATATAATTTATTAAAATTATTTTTTAAATAAATACATATAAATAATTAAGTATTTAAAAATTTAAGTTTTATCTTTTTTTAAAATTTATTTTTAATAAATATATTTGATAATGAGTTTGAAAATTTTTATATTTTATTTTTTAAATTTATTTTAAATATTTGATCTATTTTTATTATAATTTAATATTTAAGAGAGATGAAAAAAAGAAAAAAAATTATAGTTTTTATAATATTTTTTCTGTATGATTGTATAATTTGATGGGTATATTTTTTTAAAAAAAAATTCATATAGAATCCATAATGACGAACATTGAAATTTATAATTTAAAAAATATATATATAATATCTTTTATATATATATATATATATATATATATATATATATATATTGAAACGTATTTAATAGGTGATATTATAAAATTATACATATATAGTTATAATGAATTTTAAATGAATGACGATATAAATAGAACTGAAGTATGTGTATATATACATACTGCTGTTTTATTAATTAACTGTTACATTCACATTAATCTCGTATAAAATTTTTTAAACATTATAAAAATTTAAATAATATAAGACAAATTATAATCAATATCTGATATTGAAAAATAAATGATGAATATAAATAATGAATACAAGCAAGGAATGACATAAAAAATTAAATAAATACGAATAATGAATATAATTAACATGCAGCGCAAGTCATAGAAATACAAATAATAATAAATAAGTATGAGACAAATATAAATTATGAAATTATTATCCATTATAGATATGAAAAAAATACTATATATATGGGTACACGCTAATTGTTATCCGTTATATTAAACGTTATCTAACTATTTATCAATCTGTACCGTTTTGAAGAAAGAAAATTAAAACCTAAAGATAAAATACACTCACTTTCTTTGCAAAAATCTCTTCCATTTTCAGTGCAGGTATATTCTAGAATGGATGCAATAAGTAGATTATTCTTTTCCATAAACAGAAAATATTTTTTAATTTTTACTTTGATATTTTTATTGAAATACCAATTTCTTTTGTACGGACGTATTTAGTTCACATTATAAATTTCAAACATGGCTCACGTGCAAAATTTGGATGGATCTAGATAAGGACAAATGCATAATTTTTATCTTTAAATTTTCATTTATGCCTCTTAATTTTGCGCGGACCGCTTATGTCCTTTAAATTTAAATTTTATTGCTTAATGATAATAAAAAATAAATATAGTTTCCACAAAAATTATATGTATTTTTTTTAAATATAATTTATTAATAATAATATAAAAAATTATAAATAAATATATAAATCAAATATAGAATTTTACTATTAATAATTAATAAAATTTGATGGTTCTTAATGAAATAAATGAATTCATATATTTTTGAATTTTGAAACTAAAATTAAAAGAATATAATACTAAATCTTTTTGCTTAGAGTTAATTTTGATAAAAGATATAAATCTTCATAACAGCAATTAACTCTTTAATTGATTTAGATGTCAAAATAATAATTTTTTTAAATCTTCTATAACTTAATTGTTTTTTAATAATTTACAACATATGACGAAAACATTTAAATTTCTGTCGCTATGCGTCAATAGTATTAATAGAAGAATATACCGGACTACTAGGCTCTATCGATAAAAAATCTATACTTGCAAATCAAAATTTAAAGTTTACGACCAAATAAAATTAAATATTATAGTTTTATTTAGTACTAAATCTTCATAAGGAAGGGACAAAAAAACTCTAAATATGAAGAGAACTAACAATAACAAAGTAAAAAAGATAGATCTGTTATGAGAAAAATAAATATGGGTTTATTAAAGCAAAAGAAAAGAAGTAGAAGCGAACAAAAAAAAAAGTAGAAAGTAAGAGATAGGAGCTACCGCTGAAAAACAGCAACAGACTCAAATTAAAATTAAGATTAAAAAATTTATTAACCTACCATTCTTAAATAAAAATTAATAAAATTGTTTGCGAAATTAAAAGTAAAGAAATAATCAATTGAAGCAATTAAATAAAAAATTCAAAAATTAAAGGTTATTAGAGAATTTAACTTCAATTAATTCTATCCTATTTATTCTATCAGATAATCAATTTTATTATTTATGATAGAAGAAATAATCTTAAAATCAAATTTGAAAAATTTGTAATCAAATTTTGACAAAAACCTTAAAAAACAAGCTCAAAAATCATAAAGAAAACAAAATTAAAAATGAGATAAATACGTAAATAGAAATAACCTAAATTAATAAATAAAGCTACTAAAACTCATAATAAAATATTTTATCGAATAGTCTACACTGTATCATACCTAATGGCATTTCACGGTCACCGGAGTTGAAGTAAAATATTTTTTATTGACAGCAGAAATTCAATAGGCACTATATTTAATTAAAATAATATTTAATTCATTTTCAAAAAATTTTAATGAAAACTCTAAATCTCAAATCCCCATTCCATATTATAATATTATTGATAAATTCAGTCGTCCATTGACTTTAATTATATTTTATATTCATTTTTGTAAAAAATATTTCTGGAGCAATATACAAATGGAAATTATGCGAAATAATTTTTTCTTTTTCTTTTGAATAATAAGCACTTCAAAATACTAACGACCGCTTACCCGCCAATTTATAAGATATTATGGGCAGCAAGCAAACAAGTCAATTAAGGAAAGAAAATAAAAATTAAAAAAAAATAATAAATAATATCTTCAACGCAAATGACAATTTAGGAGTAGAAACATTTACATTATTGCTTACATTTCTAAATATGGGGCTCGTGTTTCAATCCAACTACAGAAAGGCTACATAGATATGAGACAAATCTCTCTAGAAATAAATTATTTGAGTTAGTTTTCTTTGGAATATTCATTTAGGTAAATAATTATATATTTAATTTTTCAAATTTAATTGTAGTTATAATTTTATGTTTCTTGTTTGGTAAATTTGTGACCGTATTATCAAATTTTATGTTTCAAATTTTGTTCATTTAGGAATCATGGCTTCTACCATTATGAACCCACATTCTTAATTAATCTCAATGAAATGCCTATAGACTCTTCCACAGTTTCTGAAGCAATAATCACTACTTTCAACTGCTGGACTTGAACTCCGTGCCAGATGAAGAAGGCATTATGCTTGTTCTTGACTTGAGTCATTCCCAAATTGATGTTACGGTCAACAACAACAAAGAAAATAAAAAGAAAAATGTACCTGATGATGTAAAAATCTCTATAAGAATAATGCTTCCGGCTAAGATGAAAGAAAAAATCCTAAATGTACGGAGTTATGAAAAAGTTGCAACTACGTTTAATATTTCTGTTAAGACGGTTTACAAAATATGACAAAATGCAAGGTTTCATCTCGGAAGAAATTGGAATGGCATGAAACGTCCTTGAAATAGGGGTAGAAGATGAGTTGAAATATCTATAGAAAGGATAAAAGAAATTGCACTTAGATGTTGAATGACAATTCGATTTCTAGCTATTGAACTGTGCGCATTTATTTCATGTGTGCACAAAAAGATTAAAAATGGAGACATAAGATCTCACTCCAATGCAATAAAGCCTCTACTGAAAGATGAAAATAAAATTACAAGAATTCATTTTTGCCTGTCAATGATCGAATAAGGTACAATAAATTGGCAACCCTCTTTAAATAATATGCATAATTTAATCAACATTGATGAGAAGTGGTTCTATATGTGGAAACACAGAAATTTATCTAGTTATAGATGAAGAGGAACCTTTGAAGAAATGCAAAAGCAAAATGTTCAATTCAAAAATAATGTTCTTTACGATTGTTGCATGCCCTAGGTTCTATGTTAATTCAAATGTCTTATTTGATGGCAAAATTAGTATATGACCAATTGTTGACAGTGTACCAGTGAACAGGAATAGCAAGACTCGCTCAGTTGGTACTCTAGAAACGAAGCCCTTAATGTGAATAACAAAATATATAATCCATGGCATTCTCATCCGTACACTTTTGCGTGCAATAAAAAAAATGGTCATATGATGGTGGTCCAACCACTATTTTCATAGAACAGGATAATGTTAAGCCATATATAGAAGTTGGTGATCTTGAATTTGCACAAGTTGCAATTGATCTAGGATTGGACAACTGTTTATTATGTTAGCCACTAAACAGTCCTAATTTGAATGTTCTTGACCTTGGATTTTTTAGGGCTATATATTCAATTAAACATATAGAGGCTCTAAGCACTATTGATGGCCTTATAACTACTATTTTGAAAGCACATTATTTGTTTTCACCATTTTTTAATGAAGAAGGTGTTTTTAACTTAGCAAAGTTGCATGGTTGACATTCTCAAGTGTTTTGGTGGGAACCAATATCGGATAAAGCACATGTCCAAGGATACATTGCAAAAAATGGAATGACACTTCACCAACAACAATTGAGATTGGCCCACGGATTGTTAAAGAAGTGGCCATCAATGTCAACCATCCATTTGCAAGAGAATTTGAATATTGAACCATGTTTTAATTTAAAAGTGCAACATTATGTCAATTTGCTGAAACTGTAATTTTGATGAATGATCTCATTTACCAACCTAGGTAAACATCATTCTTAATAGTAAAAAATTGCTACATTCGAGAGTCAAAGAATTAATCTAAATCTAAACCAAAACTCTTTAGGTCCTCAAAATCGACCATTTTCTGATAAAGCAACCTTTCATTTAATATAATCTGCTTACAATAAATCATCTTCTCTTCAGAGATGAACCCATACCTGTTTAAAAAATTACCACTGCTCTCTTCATCGTCTGATGCGCCATGTTGCTCGTCTTCATCCTCTGATATAGTTAATTCAATATCTTCCTCAATGAATTTCCTCTTCTTATGTGGGGATTTTTCAGGGTCTAAAACTTCTTTTTTTTAGCCTACCTTTTTAGAAGTGCTCGATTTTATTGGGGCATTAGATACAACATGAGATTTTGCTAGGGCTTTAGATCCAACATGAGATTTAGGAGGCTTTTTAGTAGTCTTGAATTTAAGAAATGAGAATGAATTTGGTGTCTCCTTTGATGCTTTGACTTTTGTTTAAACTCTCCTAGATGTTGAATCATCTTTCTCACTTGCCATTCTTTTTTTTTTTTAGAGGTATTTCTTTCTTTTTAGACATTGACACCATTTTATAATAGTCGAATGGTGATAATGGAAGATTACATACCGGCGGTTTCTAAATGTGGCTGAATTTGGGGAGGTACGAGTGAATGATCACTATTGGTGTCTATTTAAAGTCTCTAAATCCTAATATTTGCATTTGATTTTATCAAAATAGGGCACGGTTATCAGACACATGTCATCATTTTGTTAAAGATTCTTCCGCCATAAAGACTTTTTTTATTATTAGTGCACAACAATTAAAATGTATGGTCATATGGTCAACATAATACTCTTATTTGTGCTTAATTTCATAAAATTGAGCACATTTTTACTAAAACTGCTCATAAACATAAGCTCATTAATTACCCAATCCATATTTTTTTCCCACTATTCTTGTTAATTGAACTGAAATGAAAGCAATAAGATAGATTATTAAAAGGCATTTTGAACTTTTTCTTTTGACATTATGTCACGCCTGACTCCAATTACTATAGAAATTGTCCACTTTTGATTATCTTTCCAGGAGGTCACTCATCCTCAGATTTCCATTAAGCAAGCACGCTTAACCTTGGAGTTCTTCTAACTCTCTAAGTCATTCCATTACAAGGTGCATCTGATGATTAATTTCCCCCTTTTCAGTATAGGATCTAATTCATTCATATGTTCCACATTCTACTACCCATGGCTATCTTGTCATCCTAGAAGCTAGCTAGGAGCATCACTTTACCTACCCTCTTAGAATCGTTTTTCTAGGTTGGAATATCATAAACCTACCAGCTTTCGTATGGTTCGTCCTCGAATCATATATCTACTAGAGGGGGTCCGGCCATGGTATTAATTGTCACACCTGACTCCAACCACCAGAAGAATTGTTTATTTTAAATCAAGTCAATTCCATTATATACTGAACTGGTAAAACCCACACGTTTTTATCCTGTAGATGAAATGAGGAACTTCCCAAGAGTTCACCCATTCTCGGATTTTCATTAAACGAGCATGCCTAATCCTTGAGTTCTTTCAACTCTCTAAGGCATTTCACCAAAAAGCGCATCTAATGATTAGTTTCTTCTTTTTCAATTTATAATCCGATTCATTTCTATCTCTGACTTTTCACTATCTATTATTTGTCGGCCATCCTAGAAGCTAGCCAAAAGTTTTACTCTATCCGCACTCTTAAAATCGCTTTGTCGGATCAAAATGTCACATATTTTTATCAAAAGTTTCCTTTAGAGTAAAATTTTCTATATAAAATAAAAAATTCAAAATGAAAATTTTCTCTAAAATAAAAAAAGAGGGGAGAGCATTTATTAGTTTATGGTATTTAATTTCAAAAAGAGTGAGTATCTTGGGACAACAATTGAATCTTGCATGTGTGCCATTTGTTATGACAACCTCTAACTTTTGTTATTACATTGTTCTCACCGATGTAAGAAAGATAATCTAATTGTCCATTTAGCATTTGTTCATTAGGTACAAGTCTTTTAGATATTAATATTTGTATTCCCAAAATTGGCATTTTCATTTATTTGGTTCAGACAAATCTTTTTCCCTCCTCCTCTAGTGTTTGGTGATTTCTTTCTTTGTTGGAGTTCCAAACAATGCACAGTTGATCTTGATATGGACTGGCTTGGTCAAACTATAGGTAGCCAGGGATCTAAATACTAGCTCACATGCATAGTTGAAACCAATAGAACTCTTCCTTCCATCCATTTCAATTTGTTTAGGCTCCGTTTAGTATTCAGTCCGGAAAAAAAAAAAAAAAATTCCTTTTCGTATGAACGAATTCATAAGTGAAATTCATTTATAGATAAATTATATGTATTTTTCATATTTAGAATAAATTTAAAATTTAAACTTTTATTATCTTTTTTTAAATATTCTTGATATAATAATTTTAAAAGACTAAGAGGATGAAGAGTATTGTCATAAAATACTGGGTTATTCAAATTAGTGGGATTTAAAAATTGCACATTTTTTTATAGAATTTTATTTAATCATATTTAAATCTATAAAATTTAATTCGTAAAATTTAACTCTTCATTTTTTTTTTTCATATCAAATACAAAAATTGAATTTATTAATTAATTCCATCGATTTTTATGAAATTTATTTATTCCGAAAAGGGGTTAATATAAGGGTCAAATCTATAAATTTATCATTGTATTTTGCACAAAAAAAAATTTTATGCTTTAAATTTTACAAGAGATCTATCATGCTTGGAGCTACGAGTTTTTGGTAGTATTGCATATCTCTCCACAAAAGTAGCAATAACTTTTAAATATTTTTAATTTTTATATATAAAATATTTATTTGATTATAACTTTTAAAATAATAAATTTGAGAATATAATCATTTTATTTTTATAAATTGAAATGATTAATAGAAAAATTTTACAAGTTCAAGTATTCAATAAATGTAATTCTGTAATTTAAAGTATTCAATAAATCAAAACAAAAGTTAAGAATACAGCAAAGTTTTTATTGTAAATGAATTTTTATTTATCTTATTATAAGACTCATTAATTTTTTTTAAAAAAAAAGAATAAGGTTCAATTTATTCTTTAAATTTTAGGATGGCTATGTACAATTTGTTCACACATTAATTTTTATATAATTAAAACTCCAACTTTGCAATATATAAATAAAAAAGTCCAATTCTTAGAAAAAAATGAAATAATAATTTCTAATATTCTTAAATAACAAAATTTATTTATAGAAAGGAAAAAAACTAAAATAAAGTGATTATAAAAAAATTGCAAAACTATATAATCTTTTATTTAAAAAGTAATTTTAATTTAAAATTATAGAATCAAAAAATATTTTTAATTTTTTAGTTATATTTGATTTAAATTAAATATTTATTCTCTTTTCTCAAAAAGTGCAAAATTAGGGTGCTAATGATAAAAAAAATTGATTTTTTAATAAATTCTATATCACTTTCAAATTTAAGAGGAAAATTAAGCCTCATTTCTTATAGGACGTTATTTTTTGTTTTTTTATTCCATTACAAAATTCTAGTTTTGAAAATTTCATAAATTACCTCTTAGATTTTTATAGTTTTATTATCAACTGAATTTTTATATTTTTAACTATATTTTTTCATAAATAAAATTATACACTTATATAAAAATAATTTTACAGAAAATTTAAACAATTTGATAGAATTAAAAAACACATATAATTAATTCTCTTTCGTTGTATTTGGTAATAATTTTTTAAGTAGCTTTTAGAGTTGTATTTGATAACAAATTCATTCTTAGTTCTTAAATCCAAGACTACTAAAAAGCCTACTGAATCTCGTGTTGGATCTAAAGCCCTAGCAAAATCTCATGTTGTATCTAATGCCCCAATAAAATCGAGCACTTTTAAAAAGGTAGGCTAAAAAAAAGAAGTTTTAGACCCTGAAAAATCCCCACATAAGAAGAGGAAATTCATTGAGGAAGATATTGAATTAACTAGATCAGAGGATGAAGACGAGCAATATGGCGCGTCAGATGATGAAGAGAGCAATGGTGATTTTTTAAACAAGTATGGGTTCATCTCTAAAGAGAAGATTTATCATGAGCAGATTATATTAAATGAAAGATTGCTTTATGAGAAAATGGTCGATTTTGAGGACCTAAAGAGTGTTGGTTTAGATTTAGATAAATTTTTTGGCTCTCAAATGCATCAATTTTTTACTATTAAGAATGATGTTTACCTAGGTTGATAAATGAGATCATTCTATTGACATAATGCTGCACTTTTAAATTAAAAACATGGTTTAATCTTCAAATTCTCTTGTAAATGGATGGTTGACATTGATGGCCACTTCTTTAGCAATATGTGGATCAATCTCAATTGTTGTTGGTAAAGTGTCATTACATTTTTTTGCAATGTATCCTTGAATGTCAAGCATGCAACTTTGCTAAGTTAAAAACACCTTCTTCACTAAAAATGGTGAAAACAAATAATGTGCTTTCAAAATAAGCACAAAATAGTAGTTATAAGGCCATCAATAGTGCTCAGAGCCTCTCTATGTTTAATTGAATATATAGCCCTCAAAAATCCAAGGTCAAGAACATTCAAATCAAGATTGTTTAGTGGCTAACATAATAAACAGTTGTCCAATCCTATATCAATTGCAACCTGTGCAAATTCAATATCACCAACTTCTATATATGGCTTAACATTATCCTGTTGTATGAAAATAGTGGTTGGACCACCATCGTATGGCCATTTTTCTTTTATTGCATGCAAAAGTGTATGGATGAGAATGCCATGGATTATATCTTTTGTTATTGATATTAAGGGCTTCATTTTTAAAGTACCAGCTGAGTGATTCTTGCTATTCCTTTTCACTAGTACACTGTCAACAATTGGTCATATACTAATTTTGCCATCAAATAAGACATTTGAATTAGCATAGAACTTAGGGCACGCAACAATCGCAAAGAGCATTATTTTTGGAATGAACCTTTTGCTTTTGCATTTCTTCAAAGGTTCCTCTTCATCTATAGCTAGATAAATTTTTATGTTTCCACATATAGAACAACTTCTCATCAATGTTGATTAAATTATGCATATTATTTAAATTGCCAATTTATTGTACCTTATTCGATCGTTGACAGGCAAAAATGAATTCTTGTAATTTTATTTTCATGTTTCAGTAGAGGCTTTATTGCATTGGAGTGAGAACTTATGTCCCCATTTTTTATTATTTTTCAAATAGTTTTATAAAATTTTTAAATTACTCATCCTAAGGACTGTAAATGGCTAGTATTAAAGGCATTTATGGAAAAATAATTTTTTAAATTTATTATAAATATCCTTTTCTATTTACAATTCCCTCACATAAAATTATCTCAACTCTCTCTGCTCTATAGTGTTCTCTATTCTACAGTCTCTTCAATTTTATTTATAAATTATTGTCTAAACTATTGCAAAATAATTTCTTCAAAGTCCAATATCTAATTATTTGTCCAAATTATTGTCAATTATTTTCTTCAAATTCATATATCTAATTATTCTCTTTAATTTTTTCTATTCAATTTTTTAAGTTACATATTATTTTCTTATAATGATAAGTAGAGGAAATTCAAATTTCACTAAAAGCAAGAGAATGGTTGGAGAAACACAATATTCATCTATCCTTACGAACGACATTTAAAATTTCACTCCCGAACAATATAATCTTGAGGGATATTCAAATTAAAATTTAAAAATTTCAACTCAAAAATTCGAATTTATAACGAGAGGAAGAGCAAGGTATACAAATTGTTCGAAGAACAAGACAAAGTTTCAACATATTCTCCATTCATTTGAAGAAAAAAGTTTAAAAGCGATAAAATATTTGATGTAATTTACAATTATTGTGGAACATCTTATAAATACAAACATGTGTCCTTTGATTCCTCTAAACTCCAACAAGATATGTAGGCAAAAAAATTAAGTTCGAGCTTTTTTTTTAAAAAAAAGGAGTAAGTTTCAACTTTCTTTTAAACAAAAAATAAATTAAGCTGAAGAACTTTTTTTTTAAAAAAATAAATTAAGCTCGAAATATTTTTAAAAAATAAATTAAGTTCAAGAACTTTTTAAAATTTTTAAGGATATTTTTTTATGAATTATTTCACAAAAGTTTTAAATTTTAAATTTTGAAGAAAAATATTCTCTTTTTTTTTTTTAACAATTATGTGATTCGCTAGAAAATCGATTCTAGAACCAGTTGGAACCGTCGATTTTGAAACTATTAAGGAACAGAAATCAAAACTATAACCATTATGTTCCAAACCAGAACTGAAACCTTCAATTTTTTATTCGATTTCGATTTTAAATTTTTTGAAACCAAAATCATAGGTTCCGAATTAGAAACCGGCGGTTGCAGAGCCATGACCATTTCTAAAGGACAATTTTATTCATATAATTTTTGTGTATATCTTAAATAACACATGAGCAATTATTATATTAAATAATAACTAAAAAATTAATGATGGTTATTTCTAGTTTGAAAATTTGAAAAATAAATTATATATAAATTATATATATATAATTTATTTTTCAAATTTTCACTATAAAAATTTTATATAAATTATATATAAATGTGGAAATTTTTATGGAATTTAAATTCTTCTAGAAGAAGATTGAAATCAATTGTTACTTCTAGTTTGAAAATTTTATATAAATTATATATAAATGTGGAAATTTTTATGGAATTTAAGTTCTTCTAGAAGAAGATTGAAATCAATTGTTACTTCTAGTTTGAAAATTTTTTTTCTTCTCTTCAAAGATAAAAACTGCTAAAAAGTCAAATTTTAGTGATTTTTCAATTTAGAAATTAAATTATTCTTAACACTTTTCAATTTCCAAAAAAAATGAAAAATAGAATATTTTACACAATGGTTTTATCTTTCTAAAAGTGTTTCTGTTTTCTTAATTAATATTTTACTTTAATTCATTGCAGACTATATAATAGAAATTATCTTTATTTTAAAATTTCGAACAAAATCAAATCTAATTTCATTTGAATTGGTGATCAATATGATTAAGAAAAAAAATCTAACTTTTATATAGAAATTTAAAACTCTAAAAAAAATTAAAGTTTTTATTTTTTTGAGAAAAGATTAAATTAAATTATGTGATTTAATTTAATTCTTATATAATATTATTTATCCGAACGAATTAAATTTATGCTAATCAAGTGTATTTGATTCTTTTTTTTTTTTTTGCCACACCATATTAAAAATATAAAAAGTAAAATATTTTGAGTTCAAGTTCTTTTCACCATAAAAATTATCACCTATTTAATATAAAATTCAAATTTAAATTTGTAATATTTTTTTAAATTATTAAAATTCACAATATCTTATTTTGAAGTTTAATAAATTATTTTGTAGATTCTAAATATCAACCATTTAAATGTAGAGTTGTTTTTTTTTAATAATTATAAACTTAATTAGAAAATTACAAATAACAACCTTTCAAAAAATATAATCACAGTAATTATCAAATTAAATATAAGTATCCACATAAGCAAAAGAACAAGGTTGAGCCCTTCGAGAGTTAAGATTAAAATTATAATGTGAATACTAATGGCTAAGTTCTTGTTAAAATAGGACAACAAGGAAGAGATATCAAGAGAAATAATGTTATATTATTTCAACATTTTACCTGTCAAATGATTCACGTCACGTGATAAGCTCTAACATGACAACTTCAAAACTATGAACATTACTTCTATAAGTATATTGACCAAACATGACCTTCTCAAATATAGGATATCCAGATCTTACATCATTATTTAGTACCTGCAAATCAAAAGAAACTTCAAAATTTGAGCATATACTATATGTTCTATCAAACTAAAATAGTACAGAAAATGATAAGGTATACAAAAGTTTAACTTTGGTGCAAAAAATAAACTATCAATATGCACATGCAAAATCTTGTTACAAAAATCAACTAAGCTAATGATTTATGTTCTACCACAGATTATAAATGTGAATGTCTTCTCCTCCCTGTACTTGCTGGGGTACTTGCAGCCTTGCAGTAGTTTTGTAAAGTTTCACAGTTCTACTATAGTTTGATGTTAAATAACCTAATATTATAGGAAAAATCACCGAATATTTAACTTGCAAAAAAATTTGTAACGTAGGTATGCTTCTTAACTTGCAAAGTTGTGCAACGGACGACGCGATCAACTTGATCCGGTCAACATGGCCGTAGATGGATGAATGTGATTAGAACCCTCCATGTGCAAAAAACTTAATCTCTAAGTTTACAACTTAAATTTGAAATAAATAAATATCATAATTTCCTTTTTATTTTTGTGGTCAGGTCATCTTATGCATCATATATAAGTGGAGTCAATTTTAAGGGCATACCCTCACATATAATATGAATAATCGTATCATTACGTGTAGGGTTGATAAAAGATCATATTCGTGTTTTAATAAACAATTATTCAACTTGCACTTGTGGTGATGATTGATGGAAAAGTGTATTTTAGAGGCCAAAAGCCACATTTGTGTTCCGTGGATATTATAATTCTTCTCAATTATTTGTGCTTGTACAAACTATTATTCTCTTAATCCTAACATTTCGGGGGAATAAGTGACTGAAGGCAATTAGAGAAGTCTATCTTATTATCTATAAATCAAATCAATAAAATTTAATATTTATTTATTTACTTCTATTATATATAGATGTGTGAATAGGAGAAAGAATAATGAAATTTTCAATATGGCACTCAATAAAATTTAAAATATCTTTTAATAACCTTAGTAATTGACAATATGAAAATTACATTTTATATCAATAAGTATTTGGATAAGTGGTTTCACATTTTTCTTCCTCAAATGAGGTCGAGATATCTATCCTCATGGATGTAACAAACACTCGTTGGGAGCATTTTATCGCTTTTTGGGTTGATCCCGTTGGAATAGGATTTAATTCTAACCCAATAGACTTGAAATACATGTAATTAAGACAAAAAAAATTATATTTTATTACTTGATTCAATATAATTTTTAACAATTGTTTTTTAAATAATATTTATATAATAAAAAAGAAAAAAATATACTCTTCTTTTTCTTATATAGTTATAGGAACAATTGTTAGTTTATTTGAAGAGCATATAATGTTTCTTTTATATAATTTTTTTATTACTTAGTTAACTTATTTCTTTATTTTAAATTTGCAACTTAAAATTAATAGAGAAACAAAATACTTGAATAAATTCATTAACTGACCGATATTGGATCCTAATATGATTTGCTTTGTAATTTTCATTTATTGACTTAATTTTTTTTGTCCATTAAAATTAAATTTAATTAAATTATAGCATTTTCAAGATTATTTTTGAAATTCAAGTTAGTAATTTTTTAATAAATTTATTTCTTATGTTGAGTTCTTAAAAGAATTTTACTGTTAATAAAAATTTATTTTTTTATTTGTTTCATTATTAAATTAATTTGTAACTCTATTACTTCAATTTAGTAAGAAATTTATATTTTCCTTACAATAAATAGATCACCTATTGATTACGCATTTTTAATTTTCTTAATATTTTTTTTTATATCCTAAATATATTTATTTAAAGAAAATAATATTTATGAAATTGAAAAAAAATAAAACTATATATTTTTATTTTAAATCATTTTTTAAATTTTAAGAGTTTGCATATAAGTTCATATGTTCTTTTATCTAATGCATTGGCTAAGTAATATTATCATTATAGCTAAAATAATTATCATTATTAATTCAAATCATTTTCTTATTTCTTATCTTTTACCTACCAATAAAAAATAATTGATTATTATTTTTTCTTATAATTATGTATAGATATTGATTTGAGAGTGGGGTAAGAGTTGGAAATAAAATGACAATTTGATTTTCGTTTTGAGTACCTATTAAGATTTTAAGAATTTGCATTTATAAATTAGAGACTGAATGATTAGCTATAGAGATTGAATTGAACTTTATTTTGAGATTATTTTATTTTATAAAAATAAAATCAAATATATAAAAAATAGTATTTTAAATAGCTTATACAACCAAGTCTAATATAAATTAATCAATTACATGTATTTTAATATAAATAAAAATTTACTGTTTAATTATATAGATAAAAAATTAAAAGCGTTAAAAATAAAAATATAACGAATATTGTCACGTAATAAAAAGACTAGTACTATATATAAATGTGAAAACAGGAGAGAATAATAAAATTTTCGATATCGCCTTTAATAAAATTTAAATATTCTAAAATAACTTTAGTTATAGTCAATTTAAATATTAAACTAAATAAATTTTAGCTTGATCACGAGTATTTATCACAATTATAAATAATTAAATTAATCTAAGTAAATAAAAAATTAATAAATAAAAATAATAGAGAATTTAGAAAATTAAACTTTGAATACCTACAACGAAAGCAGATAATGTGCAAAACACGTTTATAATATCTATCTATAATCTGATATATATCTATGATCTATACTATATATAAATGTAGAAATAAAAGAAAGAATAATCAGATTTTCTATATTAGACTTATTTTAATTTTTAATTGAAATATAAATAAATAATTTAGTATTAGAGTCTATTAGTTAAATACAATGAAATTAAAATAAAATTTTTTAAATATCTTTCTCTTTGATTTTAACTTACTTGATTATTCACACATTATTATATTTTAAAAATTTTATAATTCTAATTTAACAAAAAAAAGAATTATGGAAGTATAGTGTTTGATTAATCTATCAAATGAGAAAGTTTTTCCTTTTTTAGTTTAACGAAATTTTTTTTTAGAAAAAATAGGCTATAAAAATTTGAACTAATGAACAAAAATCGCTATTTAGGCATATGTGCTATTATTTTTATTTTCAGCTTTTATATATTAAAGATGAAATAAATAGAAAATTGAAAAGTTCTTTTCTTATTTAATATTTTATTTTCCTTTTTTTAAAATATATCGAATTTGATTAATTTTCTATGATTTAATAGGATGTATTTTTTTAAAATATATATAAAGATAATTAGAGTTTTGAGATTTTTATTTTTTCAAATATCTTTTTTAAATAAATACATAAAAATTTGGTATTTTTAAATTTAATATTATTTATGTCTATCTATAAACTTGAGAAATGATTTTCCATTACTAATATTGTTGTTTGCAAATTGATCCCTATGTGGCTGTGTAGAGCCATATAGTTTATATTGTCAAATGATTTTTCATTTGACAAAAATAATTAATGTGTAGACCAAATTTTTAGTTTATATTGTGGCTACGTAAAGTAAGTCTTAATTTATTATATTAATGTCATAATATCACTATATTATAATATATTTTACAGTATAATAAATATAAATTTTTAGTTTTTTATATAATTAATTAATAATAAAATTTATATATTTTTTATTAAATAGAAAAATACAAATACTATTTTATTTCAATTAGATGTTACGTATCTAAAAAATATTCATTATATTTATTTTAATCTAAATAATAATTTATATTTTAATATTATATAAATAAAAAATTAAACAAACATATAACAAGTAAAATCAAAGCAAAATGTAAATTATAAAACAATATATATATAATTAAAAACCAGCCGGTGTTCCTTTTTTTATCTTAACTAAGACACCACGCATTTTGTTTTCATTCTGTATCAAAGCCCAAATAATTATAATGGACAAGCAACATGATGTTACGATGTTGGATTGGGAACAATTATAATCCATTTAGGCCCAATAAGCATTAGATCGGCTCAAATCATTTCTCATGCTAAATTTTTATAATAATGGGCTCTATCCAATGATTAATCTAATACTTGCAAGGCCCAAGGTCCAATGGGTTCCCTAATACTCGTGTTTCCTTCTACAGATGCTTCTACAGATGATTGTTTTTAGAGAGATATAAATGAATTTTTGTGCTTAGATTCAATATTAATTCATTTCGAAGATATATGTTTCGGTAGTTTGTACTTTTAAAATTCTTTAGTTATATTAATTTATATATTTATTAAATTTGGAATTTCTATTAATTTATATAGTTATAGCCTCCTTTAATTGCACCCCACCTATCCACTCGTCTTTCTATTCTGTCACGGGAATTTCCGATCAACTACCTGTTACATGAAAAAAAAATCCAGCACTTTAATCTCAAGTCAGCCGTCACATTATTAAAAATAGGTCTCGGATCACAATTATGTTTTCAATTTTCTATATCATTCAGAGACACTTAATTGAAAAACTTTCACAATTTCAAATACGGTTGTCCATTTTTATTAAGATGAAAAAAATGAAAATTTAAATACTAAAGATATAATTATCCCAGTAAAATCAAACCATATCATCGCCAATTATTTTCATCTCGATAATGTAATCCCTATCACTTGTTATGAAAAATACAAAAGTTATAGACTAAGGGCAGCGACAACTCTGGAACCGACAGTTTTAGAACTGGAATCGAATTAGAAATTGACGGTTTTAGTTTCGGTTTGGAACGGAATGATTACGATTCTGATTTTGATTTCTTAACAGTTCCAAAATCAATGGTTTTGACCAATTCTCCGATCGGTTTTTCAACAAATCACATAATTGTAAAAAAAAATTAGAAAATATTTTTCCTTCAAAATTTAAATTTTAAAAATTTGTGAAATAATTTATAAAAAATACCCTTAAAAAATTAAAAAATTACTTAAACTTAATTTATTTTTTAAAAAAATTCTCCAGCTTAATTTACTTTTTTTTTTAAAAAAAAAAAAAAGTCTTCAACTTAATTTATTTTTTGTTTAAAAAAAGTTAAAATTTACTTTTTTTTTTTTTTTTTTAAAAAAGTTTGAACTTAAGTTTTTTAAAAAAGAATTAAGTTGCCTACTTATCCTTATGTATCCTTTTGAGGTTTAGAGGAATCAAAAACTCACATGTTTGTATTTATAAAATGTTCCACAATAATTACAAATTATATCAAATATTTTATCGCCTTTAAATTTCTTCATGAAATGAATGGCGAACATGTCGGAATTTTGTCTTGCTCTTTGAACAACTTGTATATCTTGTTTTTCTTCTTATTGTAAATTCTCCTTCATTAAATTCGGATTCTTGAATTAGAATTTTCAAATTTTAATTTGAATATCCCCTAAGATTATTATATAAGTCGAGAGTGAAATCGCAGATGTCATTTGTAAGGATAGATGAATATTATGTTTCTCTAACATTTCCCTCGCTCTCAGCGGAATTTCGGTTTCCTCCACTTGCAATTATAAGAAAATAATATGTAACTTAAAAAATTGAATAGAAAAAATTAAAGAGAATAATTAGATATAGGAATTTGAAAAAATTAATTGACAATAATTTGGACAAAAACTTGGAGATTGGACTTTGAAGAAATTATTTTACAATATTTTGGACAATAATTTATAAATAAAAATTAGAGAGATTGTAGAGTGGAGAATACTATAGAGTAGAGAGAGCAAAAATAATTTTGTGTGAGGGGATTGTAAATAGAAAAAGGATATTTATAATAAATTTAAAAAATTATTTTTCCACAAATACTCTCAAAACTAACTGTTATGTAGTCATTTATAATTGTTAGGATAAGTAATGTGGAAGTTTTATAAAACTATTTAAAAAATAATAAAAAAAAGAATTCCATGAACCATCAGTTCGAACCGCCAGTTCTAGCTATTTGATATAAAATATAAAATCTTCTTCGAATCGCTAATTAAAACCTTCGGTTTTAACTGGCTGAAAAAATTATCTATTTCAGACGGTTCCAACCGGTTTTTAGAATCTCCGATTTATAGTTCTAAAAAATGGTGGAATCGAAATCAAACCATAGGTCACTGATTTCGATTTTAATTCTGACCGATTCTGATTTTGATTCCCACAGATTTCTGTTCTGGTTTTCAATGGTTCCAAATCGACAGTTTCGATTTCGCAAATCGTAACATGACGACCTCTATTATAGATTGTACCCATCACACGTTAAATTAGATAGCAAGTACATAGATGACTTAAATAAAACTCAAATTTAATTATTTTGTTCCTAAATTTTAATAGAAAAACAAATTATGATAAATGAAATTTGAAATTTTTAAAAATAATTTCTAGTGATTTACAGCTGAACTAAGGCTAAAAAGCCTCTTCTTCACCCTAAATTTCTTACCATAGGGATGCATGATGAGCACATATCACGAGGAATCATTTGGTTTTATATGGGAGTAAATTTCTATCGAGGACAAGAGAGCCCCACAGTTACCTAAGTAAAAAAGAAGCAAAGAAATTTGTGTGTTGGGTTAGGGTTAGGGTTAGGGTATCCAATGCTTTCTCTCTAACTTTGAATTTCCTTTTTTCAGGCATGATAATGAGAATCCGAAGATCTTTGTCTCAAAAATGAAACAAAAAGATGAAATGACAACATTCTATTTCTACCCACATGCATACACAGTGCCTTAACAATAACCTAACCCCACCATGTGCCTGCAATTGCATTGGTCCTTCTTCTCTGATAGTGACCATCTTTTTCTTTTCTGTTTCTAACTTCCCTTCTTTGTTGAGAAGCCCACTTGAACTAACAGATAGTTTGTATGGAAGGAGCGGATTGCATTTCTAGATAAATTTTTACCTGCAAAATCATAGAATTTAAAATCTAAATTCCTCAAATTTAAAGAATTTTGTTTGAGTCAATCATATGGTTCTTCAATTAGTCTTTTTACTTATATAGAAAATGAGAAGTTTCGAATTTGAGACCTCTGTACAATTACTTTCTTCAATTTGATGAGTGTTATCAAACCGCAGTATTATTGACTCATTTGATATCCAATGAATTTAAAGAATTATTTTATTTGAATAACACTCATTTGATATCCAACGAGTCTAATTGTAACAAAAAAAAAGCTTGTTTAATGTGAAATTGTTTTAAAGTTTTTTATAATAATCAAAAAATAAATTATTATGAATTTTTTATATTAAGTAATTAAAATTTCATAATATAAAAATAGATTACCACGAATATATTACTATAGGCTTCATTTATTTACGGAGAAATAATTTACCTTTATAAAATATTTTTTTAAAAAAAATATTTTTTAAATGATTTATTTTCCATTATTTAGTTGTAATATTGAAAATTAGTTTAAAAAATTAAAATTTTAAACTTATAAGACTATAATAATAATAATGATAATAATATGAATTTCGTATTTTAAAAATTTTATTCTTAAATATGAGAATAATGTAAAAAAAAATGACAAATTATGAAAGTCGACCGTGATCGGTGGTGATGATAGATTATGGTGACGGTGGTGTTGACCGATGATAGTGGTTACTGATAATTAATAAATTAAAAAAATATAGAGTTATAAGGTTATAATAAATTTATCGAAGTCTAAAAATACTGTACGCTCTTAAAAATGAAAATCGTTTTCCTTAAAAAATGACTTTGACCTTTTTTTACTATGGAAATATTTTCTATTGACTTATTTTTTTAAAAGCCTCTAAACAATAAAAAATTATGAAAAATATTTTTTTATAGTTTATTTTACAAAAACAAACGGAGCGTAAATGAAAAATATTTTGCTTATTGATATTTGAATATATAACCGTAGAGTTTTTTTTACAAATATTTCAGATTTCTAGTATCAGTTAAATTGATTTTATATTAAAATAATAATAAGTTATTGGATTCTACCAATCTTGTCTTTTGTCCTCGTTCACCTTCCAAAGCCTACCCAGAACAATACACTATCATAGCTCCCTGATTTCATGGAGGGCCCAAAAAGTGATTATTAGGTAACATCCAGCATTTTTTACTTTTGTTTCTCAAAAGGGAATTAATGAGGAATCCAAGAGTATTTTATAGGAAATTCTTGTTTTGCTTTTGAGTAATTTTGATTTAGGAGTGTATAAAGAATCGATGGATCACAATGAACCGAACCGAATAGAAGTAGACTAACCAAATCAAATTTTTAAAATGAAAATTATATGTAGGTATTTTTTAGATCAATTTGACGAAAAAGGAGATCAAATAAATAAATAAATAAATAAAATTCAATTCATCTATTTAAATTAAAAATAGAAAAAATTCAGTTGACACATGGCTTGTAAAGTTCACAAGGGAAATTTCCATTCCAATTTGTTTGGATCAAAGCAAGTACCTTTTTTGTACCAAATGTTTACATGGGTATGCAAAGATTGCCTTTCTTTTGAACTTGAAGTAAATTACCATGTTCTTGCAATGCCATGGTACTACAAGTCGTATATGTACCCCATTCTTCTTCTCCTTTTTTTTTTTTTTTTTTTTTGTAAATTGACTATTGCAAGTGGGAATTGAAAGGACGGAGTTGCTTTGTTACTCACTGGCAAGGATCTAACACTATTCTCATAAAATCAAAATTAGTTTGATTTACTTGCGGGTGAGATTTCTAATAGGACAGATGAAGTTTGATTTTGATTTTAATAAAAGAAAAATCAAAATTTTTTTATTTTATTAAGCTTTTATTAAGTTCCAAAATCCGCTAAAAATAACTAAAATTCAAATCAAAACAATTAAAGTCAACTAATTAACTTTATATGCTAATTGATTAAATTTGATTTGATTTTCGCCATAAATTTTGTGTATCCAAATAATTATATGTAATTTGATTGATCTTTTCACGAAAAGTGAAACATTTCGAATTGAATCCTTTCACACTAAGAGTTATCGAGGAATGATGAGTGATTGACAATGTTATTTCAAAAAAGTGCATTAAGTACAATTGAAAATTTTGAGAAACAAGTTAAATTTAATAAGATATTGAACAAATATAGATATGAAAGGAGTGGCTTTCAATCTTATAATCAAACAATTTCAAAGGGTGAAATAAAGAAATTTAAAATATAGAAGACAAACCAAATAAACATTTCTCAAATTCAACTATAAATTAGCACAATACACTTCTCAAATGTATACCCATCAACATAAATATATATATAGAAGGCTGCGGGCTAACAATTTTTGTTTAGCCGCTTCAACCACTGAACTAAGCTTCACAGCTCTAACACACCAAACCCACCAATCACAGTCAAAAATATAACAAAGTCTCCATTTTCACTCTCCTTTTAGTCCCTCTCTGTCCTCTAATTATGCAATTACTGGAAAAACCCATACACCCATGTCAAAATATGCTTATGAAATAAAGAAAAAGAAACAAAAGATCAGAACCGAAAAGGGTAAAAATGGAAATAGATTATGGCGGGAAACATCAATTCTTTTTATAAATTTCTCTCTCTTTCTGGGTTAAATTAGAAAATCAGACTCTGAAATTCTTTCCAGTGAATGTTTGACCAAACTGCCAGTTGGATGGGACTATGTTCCATGAAGTGGAACTGCGTCTGTCACTGCCTGTGACTCTAAACGAAAGTGACTGACCAACCAAAACAGCATTTGACTGCCAATTTTGACCCCAGTTACGGCTCATGCTCATCCACCCAGTCCTCGTACCCTTCACACTAACCTTCACGATATCCCCTGCACCCGCTACGTTGGAGATCAAAACCAAGTTGAAATAACGGAATCCGTTAATTGTAAACCTGATACCGCCTCTCTTCTGGCATGGCACCCTGCGTAAAAATATCAAAACCCGTGAGGACAATTGGGTCATTCCATAAAAAAGAGAGAAGGTTAGCATGGAATCCGGAGCTTAGTTTCAGTGTGGGACACTGCACCGTAAGCCCTTAATATATTTTAATCCAGCTAATCAACGACGACTATTATAGACTTCGTGGACAGTGTTAGGTTTGGTTTTGGCTTTGGTTTCCGCGCTTTTACGGCTTTGTCGTTTTGAATTTCTTTTGCTCATAGTCAAAAAGTAATATTTGCAGGTGAAGAAAAAGAAAAAAAAAAAACAACAGTTAGGTATGGGTCTCTCAATGTGTACGGTGTACACGAATCAATGCACAATCAATAAACTACATGCATGGTCAAAACGGCATTACATTTCTAATTCAATAAAATCAAGCACCTCTCTTGTCTATTAAATTAATATATTTATATTCTTATCTTCAAGCACAATAAAACTCAAATCTATTTGCTTGGTTCGTGATGTCTCAATTTATCAACTTGACTTTTATAGAGCCTTCGCTATGGAATGGAAGGCAGGGATATTTTGGTAATTTAACAGCAATAGATTAGAGGGAAAAAAAAGTGAAAACAAAACCACCGAAAGTGACTATAAAGTATAAAACGGTTCTTTAATTAGCTAAAATCGAGTAAATGACAAAAAAATAGTATGGACGTTCCTATCTAGCTGCATAAGATTCGGCAGCAAATTAAGGATATTTCAGTCATTTTACACTAAAGATAGCAACTTTCCCCGCCACGTGACAAAAGCAATAATAAACCAGAATCCGACCCATGCGCCCATCAGACACTGACCCACGCAAAAAACAGAGCACCAAGATACTTGGATACAGAGCATATTTCAATTTATCAAAAAATATTTTTTATTTTCACAAAAAAAAAAAAAAGAATTACTTGCATTAGTTATTAAAGGCTATTTCCCCATTTAATACTTGATAAAAAAAGGAAAACAAAATTGAAATTTCACCAAATTATGCCAATTGAGCAAACCTATTTGTCTATTTTTCATTAGGTAATTGTAATTTTAGTAATTATTATACCATTTTATTTGCAATAATTGTATACAATTATAATTTTTAACATATTTTTCATCATTGTTATATTAATAATATTATAATAGAAAATGACATGTCAGCTGAAATAACTAATTTGAAGTAATAATCAGCTTTGACTAGCTGACAGCAACAATTTTGTTTCTAAAACTACGTTAGACGGTTAAAAATAAATTAGAGACTAATTAACAAAAATATACCTATCTAAATATTTTAGGTATCAGAGTTAAAAAGACTTTTGCTTAAAGGAATTTAAGTTTTAATAATGGCTTACCGGCGGTAGGAAACGGGGACAATTCCGGCACGGTACTCGGCGATCTTGAGGAACATAGGCATGGCGAGGTCAAAATGGGGGCGAGGAGGGTTACACCAGCCGCCGTTGTCGTTAGGAAGAGCATAATTAGGTGGGCAAAAATTTGTAGCAGTAATAAAAATAGAAGGGCTGCCTGAATGGCACCATTGTGGGTCATCCGCACATTTTATTTCAAAACAAGCTCCACAACTAAGTCCATTGTTAAACAGAGCTGTGCTTAATGCTGCAGTGTTCACTCCGTAGCCTTGACTGTACAAGTTACCATATCCACAAGCTCCGCCTATATAAAACCAAAAAACAGTAGATCTTAAACTAATGCCCAAAATATTGAATGACATTTTCTTAGTCCGTGATGAAATATAGTAATACAATTCTTGTATCATATTACACTTCATTATGAATTTAACATCGCTGAGTTGCAAAGAATGAAGGAAGATGAAGAGAAAAAGAGTGGCATACCCATTGTGCCGGAAGCATCAGCACCGCCATAGAAGGTAGCGTGAGCGGTTTGCCATTGACCGCCCATGTAATTACCAGGGATTCTAGCTTCAGCAACCAACCACATTAGTGACATTACTACACTTGCAACGGAAAGCATCCTAACTACTGCCATTTTTACTAAATGCAATTCTAGAGAGAGAAAAAAAAAGGAAAGAGAGAATTTGTGTTAATGGGAATGTGAGGGACTAACGAGAGGGAAGGTAGAGTACTTAAAGAGGACGCTATAGGGGTATCAATTGGAATTTTCAAACAAATCCATCATTAATAGGGTCTTGTTCTTGTTCTTCTTTGTGCGTGTGAAACTAAAATGGATTTTCTGCTACTGTTTATTTCTTCCACTCTCTCTGTCTTGCATTTGTCATATACGCTCCAATTGTGTTAATCCTTTTTCCAGATATACGTGGGGCCTATAGAAATTTACAATCGTATTTCTCCCACTTGATTGGAAATAATTTTCTACTCGCTCTTTGGTGCAAGTGTTTTAAATATACATACAATATATTTTTTCTCTTTTAGGGACTATTGCCAGTTTTCCCCTTACGCGTGAAATTAATTACGGCCTACTTTGTTTGTCGGAATTAATTCTTTTTTTTGAAAACATATTTTTTTTTAACAAATATTGTACTTTTACTTTAATATTTAAAAATTTTATAAAATTTTATTATTAATTTTTAATTATTATTTCAATATAATAATTATTCATAAGATAGACATAATAATAAAATTATATAAATAAAATTATAAAAAAATATTAAATATTTTCAATATATATATATATATTCCTGTATGATAATATATTTATATATTTTTTAAAAAAAATATAATGAATAAAACGTGCATATGCAATTTACATAATTGACAATAGAAAATGTGTAAATTTATGATTGAATTATTGATGAATGATTAAAGATCTATTTAAATTGGGAGTGCAAAAAATTATTGACAAGCAAAAGTTAATAATTTAATATTTTTTGAGAAAACAATTTCATATTAATAATTATTAACAGCTGAAAAATATGAATTGAATCCAATTACAGAACAAAAAAATGTAAAAGTTAATCATTATAATTTGAAATTCCCAAAAATATAATTTAAATTAAGGAATGCTATTATTTATCTAATTAAAAAATTAATTGCCAAAATCACATTGATATATAAAATTATGTATTTTGAGAAAAATTAGATTATTTACGTAATAATGTGTTGCAAGTAACAAGCAGAATACGCGTTGGTCCCACCATTCACACTATTTTAGCAATGCTAAAAATTGAATTAAAATCAGAAAATCAGGACAAAAGGAAAATGGAAGAGGAATATTCATAAAAGAGTAAGACCCACTTGTTTTTTGTCCGCCCAGATAATTACTACTTTCTACTGTATCTCATGCTTATATAACGTGACATCACTTGTGGGATAATACGTGGAAATAAAATAATTTTATTAATTAATAAATAAAATAAAAAGAGTACGAATCGAGTACAGCATCTAAAGAGTAAAGATGACTCAGATCTAGAGAACCAAACTAAGTAAGCTTTGCGTTGAGCGTAAGTTTTGGCGTGATGAGCGGTTGTGATTTCAAACGGTATTTCGTGCTGGGGTCCACAGCAAGATCTTAGATGGATACAAGCTAGAAGACACTGAGAGACCCAAAGGGCATCTAACGTGGGGATATGGGACCCACCTCTCTTCTCATAATTATTATTATTTTTTTTTTAAATTATAGATTAATATAACTCCGTAATTATCGCTCCATATACTCCGGCGGGGTTTAACTGTAAGCGGGGCACACAGAAAGGAGCACAATCTCGAGCCGCACGCGCGCACGCAGACAATCACTACTCTCCCCCCCTAATTTTTTCGCTTTTAACCTTTTTTTTTTTTTTTTTTAGGTAAGATAATAAAAAAGTCTACGTGAGTGATTTATTTATTATTTTTTTAACCAATACGAAGGATTTATTTTTTAGGTAAAATATACTTCCATCCCTAAATTATGTAAATTACGTTTTATTAATACTTTGGCCACTCTATTTTCAAAAAATTATTATAACATTCCTAATTTTTATTATAACATTATTATGGGATTCTTTCATCTAAAAAATAAATATTTTTCTATAGAAAAAGTGAGTTTGAAGAATGGTAAATAACTGTCTTTTTAAATAAAAGAATTCAATAATTGATTAATAAATAATTTTTAAAAAATAGACGTAAAAATGTATAAAAATAATAAATTTTATATTTTAAAAATATAAAGTCATTTTCTTTTAAATGTCTTAATTTTCTTCAACACAAAAACTTTTTTTCATTGATTAATTCTTCTAAACATTTTAAACGTCAAAAAATCTAAAAAAACATTTTCTAGAGAAGTTATTTTTCAAAAATGTACGGAGCTTTTACGCTTAATTTTGAATTAGCAAATGATTGGGTGGATTAAGTTGTGTCATTTCACTCACTTTAGGCTTTAGCATGAGCATGCACTTGGACGAGCTTTCGTATCGTCTTTTACGTAGAATGTTTCAAAATTTGAAATTGGGATAAAGATGAAGAAATTAGGTATAATTCAACTCAGTACTCAAAAAATTTGCTTTGGCTTCGTTGATTTGATTTGATAAGTTAAATAATTTAATTAGTTACTTTTCCAAAATTGTGGAATCGAATTTGAAATCTTCTACTTCTCACGTATTTTATAGTTTGATATCTTTTAAATAAATTAAAATAATCGTAAAATTTAATTTTTTACTAGTTATTAGTTATTTTAATAGCTGTCAGCTATTTTACTACATTTTATTAAATATTAAAAGAACTAATATCTGCTATCCAAAATAATATAATTTAATAATTAAAACGCTTTAGATTTCATTCTGGTGATTGGAGAATCGAATTGTTGAGTCAATATCTTAGAAAATACTTTTAAATATAATTACTTCCCAGCTTGAAATAGATTAATTTCTCATTTAACCGTTAACACAGTAAACATAACCATTTTTTTCCTGTTTTAGAAATTTCATACAAAGATGTTAATTACATATATTTCATTGGTTTTTTTTAATTGCTATGTGAAGGTAATGAATTAATATCGTAATGTTGGAAATTAAAAATTTAATTTTATAACCCTGAAAAGAAATTTTCAATGTAAAAAAAAAATTATTAAATACTTAAACTCTTTCACTAATTATACAATTTATATCATCCATATTAAAATTAAAACTTTCACAATAATTAAAATAATTTTCTCATGATTTTCACGTGCATTATAATTTAATCTTTAAACTTTACAATTAAGTGATATTATAAATGAAATTTTATGAATCGGATCAATTAAATTAAATTCAATTTAAAAGACAAACCATTCACTTGAAGACAAACAATTTTTATTTTATTTTCTTATCGCAAGAAGAAATTTCAAAATGATGTATAGTTTATCGAGTTTTTTCAGTTAGTATTTATGAGTTATAATGAGTGTGTTGGAGGAGACTCGATGGCCCTGACTTAAATATTTGATTATATTAAAATTTTTCCTGATTTTAATAACAAAATAAATTTTTGCCGATAAATATATATATAAATAACAACTTGGTAAAAGAAATTTAAATATTGGATCTAAAGCTACTACTAAATACGGTGAAATGACCCAATTAACCAAGAAGGTAAAAAAGCAAGAAGTAGTGAAACGATGTCACATCTATAACCTCACTCTTCGCTGAACCACTCAAAATAAAGAAGAAAAGAATTAAAAAATAATAAAAAAGCACAAGAACCAATTAAAAGAAGCCACGTAAGTGTAGATTAGATGCGAAGAGGACCAGCCTGACACTACACTATGATTATCTGAAGTTAGGTTTTTTCAATTGCCATGTGACTCCCAATCATTTTTACTTGATTCATACCCTCCCAAAGTCAACGTCTTCACAAACTAAATTGCCCTAAAATGATTCTGTCCAATTACTCTTGTACTTTAGGTTTTAATTAAGCCCAAATGCTAATTAAGTTTCTAAAATAAAATACTCCTAGGAATTAATTGAAACCCTAATTACATGATAATTCTCGTGATACAATAGTGTATCGTTTAGGATTTATAAACCGATTAGACTTATAAATGAACTAAACTATTCGGAACTTCATTTAAAAAAAAAGGTTTATTTTCATTTGATTTGTTATATAAATATAATGAGTCGAACTCAAAATTATTTATCTGACCCATTTATTTATCAAATTCATTCAATAAACAAGGCAAGCTAAAACTCGAGTATACATAAATGATTTTTTTATTAATTTAAATTATAAATGAGTCAATTTCGAACTCATTTAATTAATTTCAATACCTGAAATAATCGATGCCCATTTCAAAAATTCATATTTTAAAAAAGTTGACATCTCTATCTATATATAAAGCTTTGATCTTTAAGCTACAATCTAATTAATTATATATGCTTCTTATTAAAATCAAATTTGATTTAAGAAAAATTTTTTATTAGTTGTAAGGGGTGTTTTCTTTTGTCTTATCATATAAAAGATGTTTGATATTGCATTGCATTTACCTTATTCTCTTGGAATGTTGCTCTTTGTCTATAGTTTGGTTAAAACATTTTGGACATGTTGCTTTCTAACCACTTTCTTATTGTTTTTTCCTTCTTGGTATTTCAAACATCAACTTATTACTTTGTCTTTTCTATTTTTTTCCAATTTACATCTTCTTGTCTTTAACCCTTACTTTTGAATTTAGTTGCTATGCAATTATTCTTTTTGCAATCAAATATTACAGATTAGCTAATTTACATACGTTGCTTCCAATCCTATATATGCATATATTATGAACAAAGGGAATGTGATTCAAACCGACCACAATGCTCTTTTTGAAGTTGACTTCTCTTACACAAATATAAATTAAGTTGCCAATTGTGCACGTAAAATTTGAATTCCTGTCCGTTTTGAATAATATTTATTACATATGGGTTGCTAGTTTCTACCTTTGACTCGTGGAAAAATAAGGGTTTGGATATATATTTTCAATCCATGCTCTTCTTTTTCGTGGTTTACGATTTTAATTTCATTATTGTATAATATTTTAAAAGTATTTTTTCTGAATTTAAAAATTATATATGGAAAAAACATATTCTTGAATCATTGTAAGAGAAAATTTAATTTTATCGTGCGCAAGCTAATCTAATAATATCATATAGGAAAGAAAAATTTTGCAATTGCCCTTCTATTATTTATGCTGCCTTGACTTTTTTTTTTTTTTAAAAAAAAAGAAAGCAGTTAATTTTCAACATTAATATCGAATAATAATAGGTGGTGACGAGTGCTCTCTATTTCACACACACCAACTAAGAATTTTCGAAGGGGAAAATTAATAAAATTGATGGGTTGGTCATATGATTACCACAAATTTAGGCTTGATTGTTGAAAAAAATATAATTAAGTGTTTTGATTTTTTTTTTCTCCTATTGGTGAAAACAAAGTATTCTTTGGTCAAAGACTCACATTATGTTTCATGTTTCTAAATTTCAATTCATTTTTTGTCAAAGCCAAAGTTGCATGCACATGCATATATTCCAACTATAGAGTAATACATTCCATAATCATTGAAATCCATATTTTTTATACATTAAAATATTTTTCAATAAATAAAGGAGAGAGAAATTTGTGGGTAAATGCAATATACGTGTGCGTGCAAGAAGTTGATGATTAGGGTTTATTTTGAAGCTTATCTTTAGCAAGAAAATTGGTAGATGGTCACATGGGTTTGCAACTCATAGTTTCTTCTTACAAAAAAGCCTTTAATTCTCTTTGAATGGAGGCTATGAAGGGTATGATATCACATGTGATGTTGTGTTGTGTTGTGTTTTCACACTTGAGAGACCATAAAGCTTCTTGGGTTTGGATATATAGAAGCAGAAATTGCATGTGGGCATCAATCAATCTCATTTTGTTGATATTCTTTTCTTTTTTTTATCATTATTTTGTTGGTTTTCTTGTCATTTTCAAAATATGTAATTATAGATTTAAGATACATAAAAATAGTAATTATATATAAGAATCAATTGATTTTATTTTACTAAAAATAAAATTAGTGAAAATAGAAAGAAATTGGATGTGGGTGAGAAGAAAGATAAGCATTGTACAACCGTAAGCATGTGGGAAGAGAAAACTTGCCAAATAGGACAGGTAAAAAGAGGCCCCACTATCCTTGTCTATGGTACTTTACTCCCATGTGATCTTCATATTATATGAAAAAAAATTCCTAAGTACATCACCTTATTTGTCAAATTTTGAAGGGCTATACGGTCCTTTGGAAAATAAAAATAAAGCTTCATAATAAATAGATACAAAATCTTAATTAATTTCCAACCGTTGGATATCATGTAAACTTCTGGGTTGGGTCCGTGATCGTTAAAGATCTGATAGAATTGTCAACTTAATAGGAAAAAATAGGATCTCAAAAATAGAAAATGATGGGATCCTCAAAAATACAAAAAGATAATATTCTTGAATTTCATTCGTGCAGAAATACGAGAAGTTATCCAATCGAATCAAAGTGAGGAGAAAACAGGTAACCAAAAATGAAATGATTAGTAGAATAACAGAAACCAAACTCCAAACCAAATAAGAAGGAAGTGGTTATTTGGAATGGTGTATGGATATGAACAGAGACCAAAATAATGTATGTTTTGAAGTGAAGGGTTACAGATAGAGAAGGCAACCTGAGTGAGGCTGAGCTGCAGATTTTGGAATAAGTGGATAGGGACATTTGGTTCCCCTTTAAAGCTATTTTTGACTAAACACTGTCACCCAGATCAGTTAACTGATTGCTCAAAGTTTAGACAGAAAAATTCCATCATGGAATTATATTATTTGTTTATTTATTTATTGCTTTTTCATTTCTGTTGTCAAATAGTATGGACATGGGGTTCAAGCTGCAGGCTTAACTCCAAAAGTATGACAGAATCAAGAAATGGGGTTCTACTTTTCAGCTCAAATAATGTAGTAGAGAAAGTTCAGAGACCGGAGGAAAAACAAGTGGTGGTCATGTTGGTAATCATAACTTGTCCTTGAAGACAGTTGAGTGAAGGGAATTTGATTTGTTTTAAATTAAAGAAACTAAAATCCCATATATGAAATAGTCAAGATCGATTACTAATCCTTCCAAACAAGAAATCATTTAATATGAAAGAATAAGAACTTGATTGCTAGCCCTTCTGTTCTGTTAGCCTTTTAAATGGCAAGAAAGAGAAGAGCATTCACTACAATTTCAAGGCATTCTAGAACTTGTTATACTTTTACCTTTTCACATTGGTTGATCGATGATTGTGATAAGAAAAAAGTAATATATGTTTTTTTTATTGTAATGGAAGTAGTCTAATTGATAAATACCATCCTTGAAAAACCTAACAAGTACACCTGTTAAGGTCAAACTCCATTGATAAGAAGGAGCTTAGGGCATACATACGTACCCAGAGGGAAAACCCAGTTCCCCATAATAATCATTAACCATAGCAGTTTATTTACCTTAGGCAATTTGACTGATCTTGAACCTTTCTGAAAAGTTATTCTTCTTGATTAGAATTTATTGGTTGGGTTGGTGAGTAATCTTATTTCTATAAATGTGAAAACAGACGTTCAATTTATGAAAAACGGCGAATTTTACTAGAAGAGGTAAAAGTCTTTATGTTTTATGACCTAAAAAATAATGATATTGAAATTTTTTAATCATCAATACGAGTCTTTAATCTTATGATAATGAGAGTTATGAAGAGAATATTATCTTTTATTCTTTAAGTTAATTATATTATAATTGGAGTTATTTTTGAAAATATGAAATTACAGTTAGTAAAATATCCTATTAATGTTTTTCTTTAAAAATTTCAAATTCTCCCATAAATTTCTGTTAGGATGTCTAAAATCCATTCTCAATAATCCACCATACATCAAATGTGAAATTCCTTTCCCAATTTTGATAATCAATTAGGGTTTGATAATTGAATCCAAAACAAAAACTACAAGTTAGAAACAATAATGCTTTTGTTCAATAAGTGAAGTACTAAAACACCAACATGCAAGCTATGATGAAAGAACCTTTGCTTAGTCTTTATGAAACTATTAGTTAAACGTAGGACCAATGAATTGCATGCCTCAAGAAATTCAATTTCAGCTTTACGCAATCTCTGTGATGATCGAAGAATATATTGGCCAAAAGAGAAAAAAAAAAAAAAAAAAAAAAAAAAATAGAGATATAAA
>CANUEP010058311.1:0-41283 GCA_947857235.1 Jatropha podagrica | reverse complement strand
TTAATTAGTTAGCTAAATTTTAATATTTATGGTTAATTGTTAGAATTTTGATTATTTGATTTTATTATATTGTTAGGATGTTTAATTAATATTTGGTTATGTAAAAGAAATTATCATGTGATTATAAATAAATTGTCGATTTTTTTTTTAATATTTGAAAACTATATGATAAGAATAGTTTGATCATATTATGATAAATAAATATTTACATGAGAATATTTTTTTATTAAATGGATATGAGCTCGAGCTATGAACAGTATTTTATATTGAGGCTGGGTTAGAAATGTTTACTCTGATTAATTTATAAATAATGTCGTAATATGGGCTTACTATTCCTTTAGTCAAATGATAATAGAAATGGATTTTAATAGTTTAGACTTACTACGAACCTTGGGGCCTTAAGTTTACCTAGATTGTAGTGCCGATTCGGCCCAAAGCTTTGGGTCGTGACAAAATCTATATCTCTTTTTAATTTTATGAGGTTTGTGGACTGTTGATATTAATTTTCCATTAGCATATATGTTTCACATCAATTCTGTGCTCTTCCATCCAATAATTATATGAGAGATATTTATTGTTGTCTCTTCATAGTTGGTTCCGAGAATGGAATTATCTATGGAGATATTACCATTACTAAATAATTTTAATTTGTATAGTAGCTTTACTTAGCTAAAGATTTTTACTACTACACAAGTTGAAAGCAGTTGAGTAGTAATCTATTTAAAATGAAAGGAGATGAATTACTAATGGATGTTATGGTGGGGAGAGAGAAGAAAGAGTTGGAGTATGCATATGAGAGTAGATTCCATCAGTTCTCCCAAAAAATAAAAAAGTATATTTAAGGATATATAAGGCAACAAATCGAACGTATTCTCAAGAGACCACTTTAGAAATGCTTTTAATAGGGTGATTTAAAATTTCAAAACTCACTCTTTCAACTTAACTAAGGTGAGTTAATTTTAACTCTAATCATTTGATGGGTCCCAATTAAAATGTTATTTTATTAGGTTGAGTTGAGCTTGGGATTCAATTATAACAAAAGTGAGAAATTTGAGTGTCTAAGAAGTTAACTTAAAAATAGAATACAATTATAATAACATCCAACATATAGAGTATTTTTAATGATTTACTCTAAATAGATATAGATATAGGTAGACCTGGCCATACTAAGATTTTTGAAACCAGAACCAGTGGGAACCTAAATTAGTCCGAACCAGAACTGGAACTGGTGGCCTAAGATTTAGTTCTAGTTTCACCATTTTTTGAACCATGAACTGGGGATTCCAAGAACCAGTTAGAACCATTTGAAATTGACGGTTTTTTTAGCCGATTAGAACCAATGGTTGAAACTACTAATTCAAACTGTCGATTCCAAGCAAATTTTTAATTTTATTTCAAACGGCTAGAATCAATGTTTCCACCAGTTTGAATCGATGGTTTCCCTTGTTCGAATAGATGGTTCCAACTGATTTCAGGAGCTCTTTTTAAAAATATTTTTATGAAATTCCCAAATTGCCCCTCCCAACAACTATAAACGGCTACATAATGACTAGTTTTAAAGGTATTTGTGGAAAATAATTGTTTGAATTTATTATAAATATCCATTTTCATTTATAATCTCGTCATGCAAAATTATCTCTACTCTCTTTACTCTATATTATTCTCTACTCTAGTCTACAATCTCTTCAATTTTCATTTATAAATTGTTATCTAAAATATTGCAAAATAATTTCTTCAAAATCCAATCTCTAATTATTTGTCCAAATTATTGTCAATTAATTTTTTCAAATTTTAATATCTAATTATTCTCTCTAATTTTTTTATTCAATTTTCTAAATTACATATTATTTTCTTATAATAGTAAGTAAAGAAAACTCAAGTTCCGCTAAGGGCAAGGGAAAAGTTGGAAAAATAAAATATTCATTCATCCCTACAAATAACATTTATGATTTAACTCCCAATCAATATAATATTGAGGGTTATCCAAATAAAAATTTAGAAATTCCAACTCAAGCATCTGAATTTAATGAAAAGAATTTACAACAAAAGGAAAATCAAAGTATACAAACAAAATTTTGACATATTTGTCATTCATTTCACGAAAAAATCTAAAGACGACAAAAAGTTCGATGTAATTTGAAATTATTGTGGCACATCTTATAAATACAAACAGGTAGGCGGTTATGGATACTTTTGAACCATTTGAAAGCAAAACATCCAACAAAAATGGGAGTTGATCAGTCCTAAAGATAAATTTCCATGTATGCATCTTCAAACATATCTTTATTTCAATATTTTGAAAAACAACAAAACGAAGAATTAGTTAAAATGATTTCTGTAGCACATTTATCTTTTAGTTTTCATGAAAAAGTGAGTTTTAATTAATATTGTCAGAATATTTAAATCCTTTTGCCAAAAGGGTGTCAAGAAATACTGTAAAATGAACTATTATTTCTTTATATAAAAATAAAAAAAAAGAGTTAGAACTTTTATTTTCTGAAATAAAAATTCACATTTTAATTTATTGTGATATTTGGAGTGATTGTTGACAAATGCATTCTTATATGTATATTACATATTGTGTTTTTTATGATAAACATACTGTAAATAATATTCATGAAACAATTGTTTCTATTTTAGATGAATATAAATTGACAGAAAAAATTTTCAATTTCATTTGATAATGTCTCTGCTAACACTAAATCAATTTGTGAACTAAATGTTGGTGGAAAATTTTTTCATATTAGATGTGCATATCATGCTTTAAATTTAAGTGTATTAAATGGTTTAAAAATTCTTGAATATTTTATTTCTCCAATTAGAAAAGTTATTTCATATTTATGAGAACATCCCCAAATGATGAAAAATTGGATTAAATTTTATGAGGAAAACAAAAAAATACCAAAACGTTTTCCAAAAGATGTACCAACTCATTGAAATTCAACATACAAATTATTAAACAGGTCTTTTGCATATAAAGAATTATTGTGTTTTCTTGTTACTAACAATATTGAAGAAATTAATTAATATTTACAAAATTGGGAGATTTGTGAAAAATTTTCGATATTTTAAAGATTTTTAATGATGCTATATATAAATTTAGTGGATTTATTTCATTTGTTCTTTCATATATGCATTAATATTGTTAGTGCAGTTCAAGAATTTGAAAAAGGATGATGTATTAAAAAATTGTGTTTTATCAATAAAAAAAATGATTATCTTATTTTAAAAATATAGCACCCTTTTTTTTGTTGCTAGTTTATTTGATTCTATATGTATATTTGAAGTTTTATCTGAATATTTAACTTTTTATTATAAAATATTAAATCTTGATATAGAATATAGTGTTAATATAAATATAGGATGAAGTTAGAAAAAATATTATGGTATTGTACATTGAATTTGTTGAATATTTTAGTTCATCTACTTCTTCTCAATTTAATAATCAATCATTCTGAATTGAATCGGTAAGTTATAGTTTTGTTGAACTTATATTATTATAAAGACAAAAAAGACCTAGGGAGGATCCAATTTTTTTCTCAAACTTGATAATTATCTCACCACTTATTTTGAATTTAGTGATAATTTTGCATATAATATTTTTTTAATTTTAGATTGGTGAAGTCGTCACGCTAATACATTTTCAACCATTTCACTAACTATAAAACAAGTTTTAACAACTCTAGTATCCATTGCAGAGGTTAAACAAACTTTTAGTCAAGGAAAAATATACTTGATAAAATACGATTCTGTAGACACTCGATTTATTAGAAGCACAATCATGCATGGATGATTGGATCTAAGTCGAACAAAGAGTACAAGACAATATAAAAAAAAAATAAAGATTTTTATGATGTTTATGATGGGTTTTCAATAGAAACATCAACTAATGGTAAAAATAGCGACTAAGGTAAAAAAGATGAAATTGATATAGGTAAGTAGGAACTGTGTGAGTTTTGATTCCTCTGAACCCTAAAAGAATATATAGGAAATTTAATTTTTGAAAGAAAAAAAATTAAGTTCAAGCATTTTTTTTAAATATGTTTCAACTTTTTTGAAAAAAAATGAAGGCTTTTTTTTTAAAATAAATAAATTAAGTTCAAGCATTTCTTTTAATTTTTTAAGAATATTTTTTTTAATAATCATTTCACAAATTTTAAATTTTGAAAAAAAAAATATTTTTTAATTTTATATTTTACAATTATGCGATAATCGGAATCAAAGAATTATAACTATTCGTTTTCAAATTATAATCCATACCGTTAATTTTCTAATTCAATTTTGATTTCAAAATTTTTTAAAATTGGAACCATCGGTTATGAAATGGACACTTTCGGAACCGTGACTAGGTCTTTCGTACAGGTATATCAACAGCGTAATTTTCACACGGGAGCGCAAACGATTTTCCCTTGCCCTCTTCTATTTAAGTTTTATCCGTTTGTAACACAGAAAAGATTAATTGAAGGAAAGAGAGACGTCCAAACATGGACCTTATCGTCTGTTGCAGCTTCTGCACCTCACACTACTGGAAACCGGCGAGTCTCCGGCCAATTTTATATCCTTATCGCGCTACTTATAGCTCTACGGCTCCAAAATACCGCCTCAAAGCGACATCGGATCTCCAGACGTCCGTGGGATTAACTAGCCAAGTCGCGAACTATTCCCCGCCAATTCCCACACATAAAGTCACTGTTCATGATAGGCAACGAGGAGTCAGTCATGAGTTTCTTGTTCCTGAGGTACTGATTTCTTTTCCTGTTTGGTTCCTGGGAAAATGTAGGAGAAAGTACAAATTTTATATGTGGAACTTTTAATTTATATCATAAATAGAAAATAATTGTTAAACTGGAAAATGTGGTTGAGAAATAAAATAAGAAATCTATATCATTATTTTCTATTAAGAAGCATTACTGACCACCAAATACATCTGAATTGTTTTGAGGTTTTTTCGGTTAGCTTTCTCCCGATCATGATGTTGGTTGTTGCTGCCATAATTTAGTTTAAGAGTGAATCCGAGTATTAAGAACTATTTGCTTATGCTGTTGATTGACATCTTTTCAAATGCAGGACCAGTATATACTGCATACTGCTGAATCACAGAACATTTCACTTCCATTCGCTTGCAGGCACGGTATTGTTGTCTGATTCACTCAATTTTGGAACCTCACACTTGATCTCAATACACGCACACTTCTTTCTGTTGTTGCTTGCTGTTGCCTGTTGAGTAAAATATAGGTGTTCTTAGTATCAATAGCAATTTGGTTGAGTTCTTGATTCATAATAATGGTTTTATGTTATCAGTATTTAATGTTTAACTACGTGATTGCACAAGAATGTCATTCTGGGATCATGTTGCATATGTGGATAAAATTCAAAGTAATAATTTTAGGTTGATGCCTAATTATGCCATATCTGCACAATTTACCTTCAAAATGCTATGGTGAGTGTTAAAAGTTCCATTTTCACATTGATTGTTGAAGTGATTAATCAAGAAAGTAGATTTTGTGGGCTAAGTTACCTTGTTAAAGAAAGTTCGTTTGTGATGAGATTTTTTGAAATGGATTTTCACCTTTTATAGAGTGATGTTTATAACAGGGATGGAGTAAAATGTGGCATAAGGACTATATCTGAGATTAACTTTCCTCTCATTAAAGTTCACTAAAAGGTGGACTGATGCTTGTTTTTGAGCTGCTTTTGTAATCCATCATCGTAACCATACAGTGAAGGTTCTTATGGAACTTCTAGTTTGTCAAAATGAACTCTGCCATGAATTCTGCCAGTTTATTTCTTTATGGTACAAACACTTCCAGCATCCTAAATTAACTGCAGCCTCAGTTGATGGGAGAAGCAAACATCTGAGATGAATAGCGTTTGAGGCACAGGAAAATCACCTTCTGTTTGTTAAGGGCCTTCCTTTAGAGCAGCAAGATGTCACCCATGCTTGTTGCTTTTGTAGTTCTGTGCATTTGGCATGAACATGAATTCAGGATAAATCTGAGTATTAAACAAGTCTTTAGGACACGAGAATCAACTTATTAATCCGTTACTTTTAGTTTTTGAGATATAGTTTTCTGAAAAATAATGGTTGAAATCGTCCCTTGTGAAGAGCTCTATGCTTGCAGGTTGTTGCACTAGTTGTGCTGTGCGGGTAAAATCTGGACAACTTAGACAGCCAGAAGCACTAGGGATATCTGCTGAATTGAAATCAAAGGTATAAGTGCTAACCTTTATTTTACATTTTTTAGTGTTGGATACACAAGGTCAATTTCTGAAAGTTCTTTGGATATTGATGTTTAACTTTGGTAAACTGTGTGAACCATAGTTAAAAATGAAAGGTTCATCCATTATTTATTATAAAAATCTAAGTTTCTGTTCAATGGATAAGCAGTAATGTAGCCAGAAAATGTACTAAGCCCAGTTACAATATATAATTTACAAAAATAACATGCATAAAATAAATGTAAGTGATGACAATTCCTCAAAACAATAATAAAATGTTATAATTAAATTATAATAATCCTCGGCTATTTTTCATTGGCCGACTTCATTGTTAATACTTACAAATGCATTTCTTTTCAATGTAAGTTATTAAAAAATTATTAATAACTCATGGATTTTTTAGTAAGCTCGCTCTATGTACCTGATCTCTGACATTAGGTAGACAATCACTCATTATGTTAGGTTGCACATCCTGGATTAGAAGAAATGTTTTCTATATTAAGTTCAAGTTCTTCAACATTGATTTGCTTACTAAAAGGTTAAATACAATATGCAATTAAGTTGAATATTGCAATCCAAAATTAACTTATTAAACTCCATAAATTATAATATATTAGGAGAGAAACCAGCAATTGTTATATTGAGAGGTAGTCGGCTATGAAGACTAATAATTAGGAAAGAGACAAAATTACAAAGGTTAGTCGGCTAAAGGAGGGTGTAGCTGTTTTTTCCCTTTTTTTTCTTAGGAATAATTGCTCAACTTTTTTCCCAAAATACCTGGGGGGCCCATTTCCCTGTTGGCCCAAATGAGTCTACATCCTAATGGATAAGAGAGTTACAAAAGTCTAAATAACCGAAAAAACAAATGCTAACCTTTTCTTTCAATTTCAATTTTGGTTAACCTTTTTAATATATTTTTTTTCAATTTTAAATTTGAGACATCATTAAGTGTTAAAAATTTTAGCCTGTTGACTGAAATTGTCAAAAAATAATGTTTTTTGCTCTCCAAAAAAAGAAATAAATTTAATATTTTATTTTAGTTTTAATTTTTCAATGTTGTGTTTGCGCATTTGATAAGCTTCCCCACTTATGTCTCTCTCGGTAGTGTTGCTGTTGTCAGTTATTTGGTCATGTGGACATCTGCTTTTCCTTCCCCTCTCACCATTCACCCACTAAAATCTGGCCTAAGACTCTGAATCAAAACTTAAAATTTTGTCGCCATTTTTTCTGTATCTTCCTCTTTGTTGGTTTTTCGGTAAAACTATTGGTGTGAATGCCTCCGTAAATGTTCTGCAACATTGAGAAAGGTCTCCCTTAGCTTTATCAAATTGAAATACTGAAAATGATCCTGGAAAACTTGGTTTGTCTGTTTCTTATTCTCTCTATTCTTTTCTGATGCATTTATTTCCAAGACATTCAAGATGATGGTTGGCTTATGTCGGGAAGTAGCTTGGTAGAAGATGGAAGGAGGAAGGAGAGATCATCCCTGGTGAACCCAAAAAACAAATACATTCACTGTAGATTCAACCAAATAATAAGAGACCTCAAACATCATGACCTCAATGTAACATCTTTGCTTGAGAAATGGAAAATTAAGGATATAACCAAATTTAGTTCTAGTGCCAACCCTTTCATTCTTTGAAATTATATGCTTTTCATGAAGAATTTCTGTATGAAGTATTTATGTTTTCAATGGAAAAATGGCTAAATACATAAACTTACCTATTGACTTTGCAATTTTAGTTTTGTGGTATCATAAACTTTATAAATGGCCTATTAGACATTTGAATTTGTAAATTTTGATAATATTGCGCACCTTTCCATCCTAATAGTAATAGTTTTAAGATTTTTGGTTTTTATATGCAAAATATTGATTTGATGTATAGTCAATATAACTTTTGGAATAATAATATTCACAATTTTTAAGTATGTAATAATTATTTAATAGATTTAATTTTGTAAGTTGAAGCCTCTAATAAAATAATTTTACAAGTTGAAGTGTTTAATAAATCAAAGTAAAAGTTGAGGTGTCACAAGATTAAAATAACAAAATTCAGAGATTATGTATTCATCCATGAGAAAGTTCATTACCTAAGATTCTTAACATGTAACTCTTAGTTTGGATTCTGTGGGAGGTTTTAACTTGGAATTGAATTTGTAATTCTGTGACGATGATACTTTCATCCTGTTCTTTAAATTTTTTTGTGAATTCATGTTTATTTAATTTGTAATGCAGGGATATGCACTTCTTTGTGTGGGTTTCCCATCTTCTGATCTTGAAGTTGAAACACAAGATGAGGATGAGGTACATTGCACACTTTCAACCTTTTGCTTTGAGAGAATACTATGTGCATTTGAAATATTCAATAGATAATATTCATATATTAACTTGTATCATTTAGATGCATTTGATGGATTTTCATGTGTGGTCCTCTCAAGAGAGAGAGAGAGAAATAAGAAATTTAGGTGCTGAAATCTCCGTTTACTTTTACAAATGATGCATGATGATGAACTTCTTGTGATACAGGTGTATTGGCTTCAGTTTGGAAGATATTTTGCCCGAGGACCAATTGTAAGTTCTGAGTTCTAAAATGAAGATCTGGATTTCATAAGAATATAGAAAGGAAAAGAAAAAGGAGAGAGACAGAAACAGAGGTGTACTGTAGAAAGGGGAAACAGACTGGCAAGTACTTGTTTACATTTTTTGTTTTAGGTTTATCTTACTCTTGAATGCTTCAATGTTGCAGGAAAGAGATGACTATGCATTGGAGTTGGCCGTGGCTGACGAATAGACAATGCAGCCTGCAAAAAGTAACCAAAGTGAGGATCTATTTAGTCTAGCATTTGGATTAATCCTTTCTTTCTGTTTTTTTTTTTTTGGATTCATTTTGTCTCCTTTTCTGTCCATGGCGATTGGCGGTCGATATGCATCTGAAGCTTGAATGTTTCTGTAAAGATATGTAGTATCCCTTTGATGTGTGTTTCGTATGTGCATGTATGTATCTTGGACCCTTAGATTATGATATATTAATTATTTCTCTATCTTTACTTATTGACAAAATATAGTTTCTTATGTGAAAAAAGGGTGTCTTAGCAGCAGTTGTTACTCTTCAGTTCAATGATGTTCATAAACTGGTGTCCACATGCTCTTATTTTTGTTATTCTCAACAACTGACTCTCAATCCTAAAATTACAACAAGTCTCATAATGATAAGAGATAGCAAACAATCAACTGAGTTAGCTCGATTTCTAGAGGGTTAAGAGTAAAATCAAAGGAATGGCTCTATAAATCATTCTGAAAGGTTATTGTGACATTCTCTCGAATTCATTTCAGACATTTGTTTGTAGTTAAACCTCAAAAATATCCATTTGAGGTGCATTTTAGGTTAATAATCGTTCGACCACTTAAAAAGTTGTTATAACGTTTTTCAAAAAATTAAGATTCAACAGTCTAAAGTTCTTTAATGGGGTAGCTTAAAGTCATGAGCAAAAAATAATCAATTTAAAAATTGACCATTTATCAGTTTTTTACTCCCCCAAAAAAAAAAAATCTAGGGGCTTATTCTATTGTAAAGGGTAGTCTAGGCATTTTCACATAGTCCTAGTTCTAAGTGTAAATAGGCATGTGACAATTTGTTCCATAAGATGGAATAAAAATCTCTCTTCACACAACACATGCCAATTAAATATTTAATTTCTTTCACTCAAGTCATTTTTCTAGCTCATTATTAGTTAAGCTCTTTTAATTTGTTCCTACACATAATTCTTCTTACAAAATTTCAAAAAACTTCAACTTGACGTAAAAGTAATTAGAAAACACTTGATTTACCCTTTTTAAGTACAGCAAATCAAAATCATATTTTTCCTAACCAATATACTTTTTAAGTTTCTAAAAAAATAGTATCAACTTTTTTATTGGAAACATAGTAAATTTGGTCCTGGAATTAAAGTGAAATTAACACACGAGAATCTCTGTTACTGAAATTGGATTCTTAAATTATAACTTTATTAACACTTTATCATTTTCTTCAAAAACAAGAAATCAAATTATTAACTGAAATCATAAGAGAAGAACCAAAATATTAACAGAAATCATAAGTTACGAATCTTGTAATTAGTTTGACCATAATTTAGAGCCCAAGATTTTAGTCAATTAACAGTTAAAATAGGTTTTTTTTGGATGAAATTGACTAACATGTTAATCAAATCATTAGTTAAAAACTCCATAATTAGTTTTTGAAAATAGAGTTCTTCATGTGTTAATTTGACTATAACTCAATGATCAATTTAATATTTTCTCTTTTACCATTTAATATAACTAATTTTTTTTTATGAAATGTATTGCACGTTGACAATGCTAATTATATTTTCATTTTTTATACTCTTTTAATATTTTATCTATATAATATTGAAACATAAGTTTTTGTTTAGATTAAAATGAATGCAATTAATTAATATGTATTAGAGTTTGTTATATAAGCTACTTGCAATACTATTTCTTGCGTATTTGATTCTATTTTTATATAATGAAATTGTTTCAAAATAAAATTTAATCTAATTTCTAATTTATAAATGTAGATTTTAAAATCTTAATAGATGCTCAAAAAAAAAAAAAAAATCAAGTTCCCGAACTGTTGACCTAAATTTCAAATCAATATCTATACACTGTTATAATGAAAAATAATAATAATTTTTTTATTTGCAGATAAAAGAAAAGAAATGTAAAGATGATCTGAATCAATAATGATAATTATTGTGGCTATAATAATAATATTACTTACCCAATGCATTAGTGTAATATCCCGAAATTTTTATTTCAAAATAATTCTCATTTAAATTTAATCGTTAAATTATGAGTCAGTAATATTACGCCATATAATATTATCGGAACCGAAAATCATTTTGATCTGTTTTAAAATTTAATCGAGTAACCGTTAATCGAATAAAAATCGGATCAATTTTTTTATTAGACCGAATTAATTTAAATTAGATCCAAATCGGATATTTTTGATAATCACTGTGCATTATTATTCTTTTCTTCCTGACAACCTAACGTTGGACGGTTTGTTTTTATTAATAATTTTAATTTTAATATTTTTTTCTTTTCTTTTTCTTTCTTTGTTTTCTTTCTTTTCTCTCTCTTTTTTTATTTATTTTCCTTTTCTCTTCATCGACAACTCACCCTCACTCAACCCTCCCTCTCTCTTTCTCTCTCACTACGCCGACCATCGCCCACCACAGCACTACCATCTCCGGTCCTCTCCTTCGCGCAAGGCAGCAGCGGCCCTCCTTCTCCATTTCCTTTGTTCCTCTTTCTCTCTCCCTGCCTCTCTCTGTCTCTCCCTCTCTGCGATTGCCGGACCGCCACAGCCAGCCACCATCTCCTCCTCGCGCGATCCAGCTCCAGCAGCAGCGGTTCTCGTCGCGCCACCGTTCCAGCGAGCTCCAACAGCTCCTTGTCCCTAGCGTCGCGCCGCCTTGAGCCACCACCTGCTCCTCTGCGCGCGACCTTGGCAGCAAACTCAGCAGCGGCATGTTCTCCTCGACCTCAGCCTGCTTCTAGCAACGTCGACGCCACCAGCCACCATCTCCTCTTCCTCCGATTCAAGGATTTATCGGGATTTTGATATTTATTGGGTATTAATTTTATTATTTTCAGAATTTATTTAGTTAAATTTTTTATTAATTAGTTTGTTAATTTTAGAATATTTGGTTGAATGATTTTATAGTTTGAGTAGTTAATTATTTTGATTAGTAGATTAAATGTGGATTATATATTGTTTGGTTGAATTTTAATATTTATGATTAATTGTTAGAATTTTGGTTATTTGATTTTATTATATTGTTAATTAATTGATTAGTTAATTTTTAGTATTTAGTTTGAATTTTAGTATTTTGAATAAGTAATTAGTTAAATAGAGCATTTGTGAAAATTGATTTATTATTTAGTTGATTTCGTGTTATATTGATAGAATTATGGTAGTTAATTGATTATTTAGTTATCGATTGAAATTTATTAATTTTAATTGAAATTATGTTAATTAAAGAGGTTAAATTGATTTTAGGATATTAATTATTAATTTTGATATTTTGATTGATTAATTTTATTAATTAGGTGATTGATGAATTATTTGTTGATTTTATTATTTGATGGATTTTATTATTTTTAGGAACGATTTTAGTAATTAATTAGTTAAATTAAGTATTTGTGATAGTTGATTTATTATAAGAGGTTAAATTATTATTTGGTTGATTTTGTTATATTTAGAAGGTATATCATTAGAATTTGGGTGAATGATTGATTATTGAGTTATTAGTTGATTTTAGTATTTTGAGTGATTAATTGGTTATGTAATTGATGATTAATCGAGGATTTGATAAAATAAATTCGTTAAAGATTTAATTAATTGAAAAGTAAATATAGGATTTTAATTAATTTTGAGAGAGTTAATAAATTAAATTAATTAGTTAGTGTTAAGATTCTAAAATTATGAAAATTTCTTTATTAATGATTAATAGGTATATTTGAATAATTTTTAATAAATAGAGTATATTAAAGAGTATAATTAATTAATTAATTGATTAATTAAATGAATTATTATTGAAAGGTGAAATTTTATTGCTAAGATTAAATATATTATATGAGAATATTGTTAAATGTGATAATTTGAGATTTTGGTTAATTAAAAATTTTGGTATATTATGTGTTAAATTATTAGAAGATTTTAAATAATTGAGGATTAAATTTTGGATAGTAATAAATAAATTATTACAAAGGTTAATAGTTTTTAGCACAAAGATTAAATGGTTATTATTAAAGTTTTTTATATAATTAAATTATTCGGATGATAATTTGAGTATTTGATGAAATAAGTGTTATTATTATATGGAATATTAGATTTAAGATAATTCCGGTTGAAAATAAATATTTAGTAAAATTGCTAATGAATTATATTTGAAGATTTTAATTAGTTAGAATTATTATTATTATTGGTGTTAAATTATAATTTGGAATATAAATATATTTTATAGTGAAATAAATGGAATTGATATCTAGACTAGATACAAAATAAGTGAATAAATTAATTGTCGGTAAATAATAAGGTTATATAGTGAATTAATAGAAATTTAGTCAAAAAAAATAAAATAAACAGATATGTTAATTAAAATAATATTCTTAATTAAATGAGTCATTATCTGATTATATTTTTCTTATTATACATGTTTCTTAGATTGACTAAGTTCTCTTACTGTTCCTCCAAATCAGGATCCAGGACAGACCTGAATTTATTATGCGGTCACTGTGAGAAATAATAAATGGTGCACACCATCTTGCATACATGCATTTCATATGCATACCATAATATTATTTAAATAATCATGAATCATTTCCTATTTCTATTGCTATATTGATATCCTTTATTTTTTAAATTTAACATTTCAATTCTATAATATTAGTTTTTGATATATAATATTTTGGTTCTATAAATATATACAATTTCTGCCCTTGATTACATTTATATGTTGCATTTATTGTATTGAATATATTTGTGAATAATTGCGATGTGAAATAATGTGCTTTTGTATTTAGGTGGAAATTGGGACGTCGTGTGTCATTATGCGTCAGTGAGCCAGGTACGGGGAATCGGCTTCCTGTTATATATATATATATATTATTATAATGGAAATTGGCCGGGGGCCAATAGGTGGATTTGTGACTTCATTGACTAATTTTCACATATTGTGAATATTTGAATGTGATTTGTTTGAAGATGCTGATGTATGTCAAGTGCTTGTGAAGTATGCCCATTTTATATTCTGAAAACATACTGCCTGAATGTATGAGTTTGCATTTTTTATTATTATTCACTGAGTTTAGTGAAACTCACCTCCTTCCATAAATATTTTTCAGAAAATAAAAGTACCGTTGGTTTATAAGACTCTGTTTCTTTCTCCGCAGAGATTCGATCATGTTAGTATGAATTATCTGTTAATATTTGTGATTTTTCGCACATTTTATTTAACTCCGCAGTTAGGATGTTTAATTAATATTTGGTTATATAAAAGAAATTATCATGTGGTTATAAATGAATTGCGGAGTGTTCTTTTTGAATATTTGGAGACTATATGATAGGAATAGTTTGATCATATTATGACAAATAAATATTTACATGAGAATATATTTTTATTAAACGGATATGGGCCCGAGCTGTGAACAATATTTAATGCTAAGGCTGGGTAAAAAATGTTAACTCTGATTATTGTATGAATAATGTCATAGTATGAGCTTACTATTCCGTCAGTCAAATGATAATAGGAATGGATTTTGATAGTTTAAGCTTAATACGGGCCTCGGGAGCCTTAAGCTTACCTAGGTCTTAGTGCCGGTCCGGCCCACGGTCGTGACAATTAGATAAAGGAAAATATGAACATACACACAAACTCTTAAAATCCAAAAAATAATTCAAAACAGAAATATATAGATCTAGTTTTTTTTTCAATTTCATAAACATTATTTTCTTTCAAGTCAAATATATTTAGAATATAAAAGAAAAATATCAAGAAAATAAAAATACTTAACTAGGGGACCATCTATTTATTGGAAGGGATATATAAATGTCTTACTAAATTAAAGTGGTAGTGGCTATAAATTAATTTAATAATAAAAAAGATAATAAAAAAATAATAAATTTTTATTAAGAATTAAATTCTTTTAAGAACTCAATATATAATAAAAAATAAATTATATAAAAAATTATCAATTTAAAATTTAAAAATAATCCTAGAAATGCTTTAATTTAATTAAATTTAATATTGATGAAAAAAAATAAAGCCAAGTTAATAAATGAAAATTACAAAGCAAATCATGCTAGGATCCAATATTAATCAGTTAATGAGTTTATTCAAATATTTTATTTCTCTATTGTTCTAAATTACAAATTTAAAATAAATAAATAAGTGAATTAAGTAATAAAAAAAAGATTGCATAAAAAAAAGCGTTATATCCTCTCCAAATAAAGCCACAATTTTTTCTGCAAACATAAAAAAGAAAGGAGAGAGAGTGTACTTTTTCTTTTATATTATATATATTAATTTAAAAAAGAATTTTTTGAAATTATATCCAATCAAATAATAAAATATATATATATATATATATATATATATATATATATATTTTTTTTTTTACTTAACCATGGGTATCTCGATTCTACTTACACTAGGTCAGCCCAAAAAATAAAAAAAATATTCTCAGGGAGTATTTGCTCTATTAATGAGAATCGAACCCTCAACTATTTAAGGAAAAAAATGTCAGACCACTTATCCAAACACTAATTAGTATAAAACATAATTTTCAAATTGGCTATAACTAAGGCTATTTTAGAATATTCTATTTTTCATTGAAGACGATATCGAAAATCTTATTATCTCTTCCTATTTCTATTTTTATATATAGTATAGATTTCAACACATTCCAAACATTTTCTAAATTAATATAATAAGCTTAAATTTCCAATTCAAGTACTTAGAATGAATTATTAAAATATATATTCTTCTTAATTAAAATTATACTCCCTGCGTTCTCTTTATTTGGAGAAAATTTTATTTTTGTGTATTTTTTATATAGAGAATTTTACTTTAAATAATAATTTTGGGATGTAAACCAAGTTAAAAAGACTAGAATATCCTAAGAGTGAATGTATTTGTTTTAAGATTGAAGTTCAACAATGAAGAAAAGTAGTAGACATAAATATTCTCAGCACTTAATATACAGGTGTTTCAAGGAATTAGTTATCAGTTGACTTTTTCATTTTGTTGTATGATAACAATGGTTCTTTATATAAATTTGGCCACAAATTAAAATTCTGATACTAAAAATAAAAATTATTGCTACATAAATACAAAATTAGCTTTTATTTGTATATTTGATGAATATATATCTATTTTTATTATTTTAAATTTAGCCACAATCGTTGAATATATATATTAGGCCTAGTTAAGTTTTAAAATAACCACATTTTATTTTTAAAAGTGCATTTGTGTTTTGATGGTTGAATATCAATCTATGTAGAGTAAAGACAAAATAAGAACTTGTTATAGTGCAATTACTTAGTGTCCTTGTAATTAGTTAAATTAATTTATGTAATAAAAAATTACATTTTCTATGTATGCTGACTATGACAGAATTAGTTATAGGCCCAGCTAAGAGGCTTTGCTCTTTGACAGATTGTACATATAGAATTTGAAAGGAATGAAATCATCGATTCTCATTCTCCTCATTTATTTGTTTCTTTTCTCTAAACTTGTGACATGTTATCAGAGCATTGAATCACAAGTTTTCAAGATGACAGTTGCTTTATTGTTCATCTTCATCTTCATTCATTCATATCTTCAACTTTCTGTTAACATATAATAATAAATTACTTCAAATAAATAAATAAACTCCTAAAGTATTTCTAAATAGGAAATAAATTAAGATTTCAAATCCTTGTTTAACATGAATTGTTCGGACTCCAGTGTATATACCCTAAACTTACCTTAAAATCGAATTAATTACAATCACTCTCCCAAAATTCTGAGAGCTTAACAATTGGTGCGGTGAGCATGGAACACACCTTCAACCTCTTTCCAACCCTAGCTAGCCTCTAATCCTCTATTTGTCATGGCCGCCAACCTAACTAAAAATCCAAACACGGAAGACCAAGGCAATGGCCATGGTGAACCTGGCCAGCAGATCACCTTCACCCTCCACCTGTAACTGATCCTCAAATAGTGGCAGCCTTGGCATAGGCTTATTCTTAGGTCATAATTGTATTGAAAAGCATCCTGGAAAGCTCAGCACCCAATGGCAATCCAAGTACGTCTCCCAAACCCATAGACATTCTCTCCAGCAGAGGAAAAGTTCATCCACCTTCCCTTAGACATCTAACGCACTCCTTCTCCGATCGATACCAGGAGGCAGAATCAAAGCCTATTCACCACCATGAGTAGGAGGTTAATCATACTCAAATTTTGGATGAGACGAACCTCAGGGTTGTAGTGAAGGAGTTAGTACGGGAGTGTAAGGAATCAAATAAGAACGAGGATTATGGTCTTTGCTAAGATTTGCCATTATCCCCCACCATCCTGGCCGCAACTTTCTCACCTAAATTCAAACTCCCCACCTTCCAATCTTATTACGGTTACACTGATCCAAGAATTCATTTAGCAAATTTTTGAAATATAATGTATTTGCAAACCAACTTAGAGGACTTAATGTGTAAAGTTTTTTCAATCACCCTTAAGGGCGCCACATAGGAGTGGTACCAAACGCTCAAGATAGGATCCATACACTCCTTTTCACATCTAGCTACGAAGTTTCGAGCTTATTTCATAACCTATATCCCATCTAAGAAGATCTCATTTGACCTAGTGGATTTGAAGAGAGAGGAAGGGGAAACCTTACGATAGTATGTGGCTAGATTTCAAAATATGGTGATACAAGTGGAGAAGCTGAACGATGAAGTAGCTGTTAGCGCAATGGCTAAGAATTGCATGTATAATAAATTGTTTAAAAGCCTGAGTATTGATCCACCTCTGACTTTTGCCGAGCTCATGGCGAGGGCTAATAAATATACCAAACTTGATGAAGCTTGTGAGGTCCAGCAGCAACATAAATCAACCTAGGAGGAAAAATTTAGATCTAGAAGACATTCACCACCCAAAAGCAAGCACTCACCTAGAAGATCTCCCATCTAACCACTCCGAACGAGAATGAGTTACTCGATTCGAACCCCTTACACCAGAAAAGGCAAGCCACCGCGGGACACAGAATTCACCCTAGTGAACAAAACTCGCTCGAAAATCTTATCTTGGATTCGGGAACAAGGTGATCGGATCCAATGATCGTTTCCAAGGAAGATGAGGTAAGATGCGGCAGGTCATAAAGATATAAGCAAATATTGCGAGTTCCACAAGGACGTGGGTCATGAAACTAATGCTTGCTGGCAATTAAAGAGGGAGATAGAGCACCTCATACAAATGGGCGAGCTGAAGCAATTTGTGGAAAATGGTGAGCAGGAAGGAGGACAACTCAACAAACCAAATAAGGGCGATTAGACTCTGGGAACCATTCACATTATCTTTAGTGGTTTGGCGGGTGGTGATAGCAATTCAGCAAGGAAGCAGAGAGCCAGGGAAATATCCTCCATTGTACCCCAGCATAAGCCTACCTCGAGACCACCATTATCATTGTGACATCCCGACCTAGTAAAGCGATCCTAAGAGGGTGGGTAGAGCAGGGCTTCTAGCGAGCTTCTAGGATGGCAGGCTAGCTAGGGTAGTGGAATGCGGGACATAGAAATGAATCAGGTCATATATCGAAAAGGGGGTAACTAATCATCAGAGGCGTCTTTTGATGGAATGGCTAGAGAGTTGGAAGAACTCCAGGGTTAAGTGTGCTCGCTTGACAGAAATCCTAAGATGGGTGACCTCCTAGGAAGTTTCTGTTTCACCTGCGGGATAAAACCGTGTGGGTCTTGCCGATCTAGTATAGGATGGAACCGGCTTGATCCAAAGCTAATAATTCCTCTAGTGGTTGGAGTAAGGGCGTTACACTTTAGTATTAAAGCCTGACCCCCTTCGTAGATATATGGTTCGATGATGAACCACGCGGAAACTAGTGGGCCTGTGACATCCCTACCAGCAAAGCAATCCTAAGAGGGTGGGTAGAGCAAGGCTCCTGGCCATCTTCTAGGATGGCAGGCTAGCTAGGATAGTGGAATGCCGGATACATGAATGAATCAGATCATATATCGAAAAGGGGGTAACTAATCATTAGAGATGCATTTTAGTGGAATGGCTAGAGAGTTGGAAGAACTCAAGGATTAAGAGTGCTCGCTTGACAGAAATCCTAAGATGGGTGACCTCTTGGAAAGTTTCCATTTCACCTGTGGGACAAAACCGTGCGGGTCTTGCCAATCTTGTATAGGATGGAATCGGACAATTCCTCTAGTGGTTGGAGTTAGGGTGTTACAATCATTCTCTGAAATTGATGGAGAATATGTCCACACACCACACAAGGATGCCCTGGTAATTGAAGGAGTCCTGAAAAACTTTTTGGTGAAAAGAATTCTAATGGATGGAGGTAGTGCAGTTAATATGATGACCATGAAACTATTCAAAGCCCTCAAATTAAATCCGACAAAGCTCAAGCTAGTTTGAACTCCTCTGGTTGGTTTAGTGGGCAAGCCAATACAGGTGGCAGGAGTAGTTGACATAGATTTGGAGCTCGGTGGGGAAAATGCTTCAAGGAGGTTCAAAGTAGAAATTCATGGTAGCGGACATCCAGTTTCCATATAACATCATATTGGGAAGACCTACTTTGTATGAGCTAGAACCAGTAACGAGCATCGGATATTTAACTATGAAATTTTACTCAGATGGAGGCTAAGTGGTGGCTGTGAGGGGCAACCAAAAAATAGCAAGAGAAGAATATGTAGTGGCTCTAAAGGGCCTACCATTGAGCCTACTAATCATGTGGGTGCCAGGGAAAGAATCAGCCAATCAACCCACAGAGCATCGTCCTTTCGATATCCCTAGACACAAAGGGGATTCAGGTCTTGACCTGGTGGGCGAACTGATTACATGGGAGATAGAGAAAGGAAGGAGCATAAAATTGGGAGCTAATTTGCCAGGCAAAGTACAGGAGAGCATGAAGGCAGTCCTGAAAGATAATGTTCAAAGCTTTGCATGGTCCACAGAGGATATAGTAGGAATTAATCCCAATATCATTTCTCATAAACTTAGCATAGACCCAAGCTTCAAACCTGTTAAGTAGAGGAAGTAAAATCATAGTTATGAAAGGCAGTAGGCCATAGTAGTGGAGGTTGAGAAACTTCTGAAGGCAGGTTTCATAAGGGAAGTACACTACCTAGAATGGCTGGCGAATGTGGTGCTTGTACCCAAATCCAATGGAAGAGGAGGCTAAGTGTTGATTTTACAGACTTGAACAAAGCTTGTCCAAAAAATATCCTTTGTCCAACATTGACCAACTGCTTGACTCAACAACTGGGTATGAGGTGTACAGTTTTGTAGATGCGGCAGCAGGATACCATTAAATAAGGATGAACAAGCTAGATGAGGAGAAAATCAGTTTCATCACAGACTATGACATCCTAACCTGGCAAAGCGATCCTAAGAGGGTGGGTAGAGAGGGTTCCTGAGGAGATTCTAGGATGGTAGGCTAGCTAAGGTAGTGGAATACAGGACACAGGAATGAATCGAATTATATATTGAAAATGGGGTAACTAATCATCAGAGGCGCCTTTCGGTGGAATGACTGGAGAGTTGGAAGAACTCCAGTGTTAAGCGTGCTCGCTTGACAAAAATCTTAGGATGAGTGACCTCCTGGGAAGTTTTCCATTTCACTTGCGGGATAAAACTGTGTGGATCTTGTCGATCTAGTATAGGACGGAACCGGCTTGATCCAAAGTGGACAATTCCTCTGGTGGTTGGAGTTGAGGAATTACAATTTGGTATTAGAGCTTGAACTCCCCTCCAGTAGATATATGGTTCAAGGATGAACCACGCGGAAGCTAGTGGGCCTGTGACATCCCGACTTGGCAAAACGATCCTAAGAGGGCGGGTAGAGAGGGTTCCTGGCAAGCTTCTAGGATGGGAGGCAGGGTAGTGGAATGCGAGACACATGAATGAATTGGATTATATATCAAAAAGGGGGTAACTAATCATCAGAGATGCCTTTTGGTGGAATGGTTAGAGAGTTGAAAGAACTCCAGTGTTAAGCATGCTCGCTTGACAGAAATCCTAGGATGGGTGACCTCTTGGGAAGTTTTCCATTTCACCTGCGGGTCAAAACCCTACGGATCTTGCCGATCTAGTATGGGATGGAACCGGCTTGATCCAAAGTAGACAATTCCTCTGGTGGTTGGAGTCAGGGCATTACATAAACCGAGGCATCTACTGTTACCAAGTCATGCCTTTCGGTTTAAAGAATGCAAGAGCGACATATGAAAGATTGGTTAACAACATGTTTAAAGAACAAATCGGGCAAATGGTGGAAGTGTACGTTGATGACATGATAATGAAGAGTATTCGAGTAGGAAAGTTTTTGGGTTTCATGATGTCTTAGAGAGGAATAGAGGCAAACCCTGAAAAGATCAAAGCAATTTTAGAAATGAGATCACCTACCAGCATTCACGAAGTTCATCAATTGAATGGTAGAGTAACTGCTTTAGGAAGGTTTATTTCTCATTCAGCTAAGAGATGCTTGCCTTTCTACCAAACATTGAAACAGTTGAGAGGCTTCAAGTGGGACGATTAGTGCCAGCGCGCCTTTGAGCAAATTAAGGAGTTCTTATCATCTCCCCCCCCCCTCTTAAGCAGGCTTAAGAAGGATTAACCTCTGTACTTATACCTAGTAGCTATTGAAAACTCCATCTCTTCTGTGTTACTCAGGGAAGAAGGTGGTGAACAGTACCCTATCTACTATGTGAGCAAAGTGCTAAGAGGAACTGAACTGCGTTAACGTGCATGAAAAGCTGGTATTCACTGTCCTAACATCGATGAACCGCCTATACCATTACTTTCAGTCGCACACCATAGTGGTGCACACAAATCATCCATTAAAAAAGGTGTTGCACCGAGCTGAAACTTCAGGGAGATTAGTGGAATGGTCAATTAGGCTAGGTGAGTTTGACATCAGATACGAACCCCAAACTGCAATGAAGGTGCAAGTGCTAGCTGAATTTTCTAGTGAAGTCCAAATCGGCAATTCACAGGCTGTAGCACTGAACCTCGAAAATGACATGTGGAAAATCCATACAGATGGGACTCTAGGCAGCCTAGAGCGGTCGTAGGAGTCATCTTACAGGGGCTAGGAAAGTTAAAAGTACAATATGCAGTTCATCTAGGTTTCCCCACAACAAACAATGGAGCAGAATATGAAGGCTTAATAGCAGGGCTCACGCTAGCTCTTGAGGTGCAACCTCCAATCCTCCACATTTTCTAAGACTCACAGCTTTTTATGAACTAGATCACATGTGCATTCACAACAAAAGAGCCAAGCCTAGTTAAATACCATTCTTTGGCTACATCACTCCTGAACAAACTAGAGGCGAGAGGGTGTAGTTGGAAGTTGTGATAGATAGAGAGGGCAAAAAACAGAGAAGCGGATGCCATAGCTAAGGTTGTCTTATAAGGAGAGACCTTGTCAGTAGGAATCATGGCCAAACAACACGATTTCCCGAGCTATGATAAATTGGAGCTCCTAGCCACTGAAATAGAGATAATTGGATGAGCCCAATCATAGATTTTTTACAAAATGATGTTTAGCCAGAAGACAAATAAGAGGCCATTAAACTTTGTCAAAAAACAACAAATAATGCATTGGATAATGGAGAATTATACAAGAGGTCAAAATCACATCCCTAGGCTAGGTGTGTGACCAAAGAGGATGATAACTATGTTATAAGAGAGATACATGAGGGGGTGGGAGGAGCCCTTAAAGGCTCAGATGCAATGCTTAGGAAAATCCTACTATCAGGATATTACTACCCTACCATGAAAAGCGACATTCGTCATTGTAGGACGTGTCAGAAGTACAAAAGGGTGCCTAGACAGCCCTCATTAGAAATATAGCCGCTAGCCTCGTCTTGGCTATTCGCTTAGTAGGGGATAGACATCTTGGGATCCTTCTCAACTACAACAGCTTAGAGAAAATTTGTGGTTATTTCAATTGACCATTTCTCAAAGTGGGAAGAAGCAAAAGCCCTTAGCACCATCACACTAGATCGAGTCATCAACTTTTTTAAAAATAATGTGATCTTCAGATATGGAGTGCCCCATAGAATAGTCACTGACAATGGGAAACAGTTCGACTCAGGAGCCTTCAAATCTTTTTGTAGGGAATGAAACATAAGTCTGCATTTTACATCAGTGGCTCACCTGCAGACTAATGGTTTGACTGAGGTTACCAACAAGACTATCCTACAGGGATTAAAGAAAAGACTAGATGGAGAAAATGCCAATCGGGCGGAAGAGCTGAATAGTGTATTATGGGCATACAGAACAACACCCAGACAAGCAATAGGGCAAACGCCATTCTCGATGGTATACGGGACAAAAGCTGTAATACCAGTAGAAATTGGCTTATTGAGTTGAAGAACCAAAGAGTATGATGAGCAGGGAAGTAATGAAAGCCTAAAAATCAACTTGGATTTGGCATAAGAACTTAGAGAAGAAGCAATAACTCGAAATAAGGTATATAAATAAAGAGTGAGAAGGTATTTCAACAGGAAAGTCAGAGCTAAACAATTTAAGGAAGGTGACATGGTTTGGAAAAAAGAAGAGATCACTAAAGGTTTGATAGGCATTGGGAAGCTAGGACAGAGCTGGGAAGGACCCTATGAAGTATCAAAGCAAATAGGTCCATGCACTTACAAACTGAGAAAGATCGGAGGAGCCGAGCTACCCAGAACTTGGAATGTTGACAATCTTAAATGAGCATATTGTACTCATTCATTTTATGATGTGTAAAAAATTTCATTATTTGAAATAATAAAATATGATAAGGCCTTAGGTTTTGCACTTGACGCATCGTGCCCTTCAATAACAGTAAATGACATGAAGCCTCAAGTTTTTTCTAAAGGACCTTACTTAAAATTTTTCTGTGTCTATGTGCAGCCACACCATTTGCCAATGGCTTAAGTAGCCTAGTTCTCCCGGTTCGAAGGGACCCATTCACCAATATGGCAAAGTAGCCTAGTTCTCCCGGTCTTAAGAGACCCGTTCGCTAATGGCTTAAATAGCCTAGTTCTCCTGGTCTGAAGGCACCCATTCGCCAATGGCCTAAGCAACCTAGTTCTCCTGGTCCTAAGGGACCCGCTCGCCAATGACCTTAGCAGCCCACACCCTTCTCCACCCAAAGGAACAGTCTGCCAAAAGGCTTAACACTTTGAAAATATATCAAGGGCAGAAAGCAGTAGTCACTCAAGTTGGTGAGATGTTATTTACCAAGTTATTTTTTGTTAGGGAAGAAACCTCTTGTAATCAATATCCACCATAGGTAACAACATTAATTTAGATCACCAGATGTTATTCACAATAATAACATATTCAGATAATAAAAAAAAACTAAAATTAAGTATAAGAGATTAGAAGGCTAAACATCTGGATTTTTTCATTAAGTTAAAAATAAACTTTACATATGCATAAATACAAGAGATTCCTGCACTAAGTCTACAAAAGAATGTAAAAATTTTATAACTACCCTGCTTAGAAGGAGTAGGCAAATTAGCTCTAGAAGAATGTGGTTGATCCCCCTCATCACCTTCAACATCTTCAGGATAAATATCATTTATCCACTCCGGTCTGCCTCCGGTTGCCTCGCCTTGAGCCTAGTTAAAATGTTTGACCGAAGAATCAAGCAGGTTCTCACCAAATCATCATCCTGGGATTTTTCTCGCCCTTTGAGCTCCTGAATTTCAGCCTCCAGCTCCTTTAATTTACCTTCTAGCTCCCCTACCTTCACTTCCAAACCTTTATTTTTGTCCAGCAGGCCTTAGTTCTCCTCTCATAACTTGTATATATCAGCAACACGAGAGACTAACTCGGCTTTATGGCACTCGTCTTGATCTTGCGTGGATTTAGCTACATCCCTCAAAGTCATCTCCATCTCATTGTATTTCACCTCCAGCTCTGTGTTAGCAGACTTAAGCTTTTGTACCTGATTGTACTAGAGGGTATTGGCATTGATAGCCTGAAAGGGGCACTGATTCAAGTAGTCAGTGGTCGCTCGATCATCCAGGTGCTCGAAGAAGAGTGAGTTAGCAGGAAATAAGCAAGCCTGAGCTAGCTCCCAATTGGGGCCATCGTCCCTAACACTGTAATTTGATCCATATCTATTGACAAAGTAGGATCGAAAATCACAAGCTTTAGTGTGAGGAGGGGGGGGGGGGAGGAGCTGAGCCATGGTTTTGTTATGCGACAAAGGTAGGTGTTTCCCTCACCCTCTTCCTTGGGGATTCAATTTTAGAAGGAGGTGCAACAGCCTCAGCAGCAGGCTCAACTGAAGGCGAAGCAGCTTGTTCAGAATGCATGGCTTCCACAGTAGGTTCTGCAAGAGATGCTTCCTTTGAAGGCTCCGTCGAAGCTCACCTTTTCATCGCATTGGTGATTTTTGACATCTTAGAACTTTGTCCTTTCTTGGGTGCCATTCCTACACAAAACAAAAAGTCAAAATTAAGAAATGTTAGTTTTAATAAACTTAGTTAAGAACACATAAAAAATAAAAAATTTCATAGTCATAAGGATTGGGCCTAATAGGGCCACTAGGCGAGCGAACGAGATAGCTATCTGTTATCACCTTCCTCAAATCTACACATCCGAACCCCCTAGCCTTTATAAAATCCCAACCCCTCAGTCATAAGTGGTAGGCGGGGAGGTAGAAAATGTTAAGGATCCGCAGACCAGTTTTTCGAAATTCCGAACCCACCAGTGAACTTCACTATAAAGAACTTGGACTTTTAGTTATTCAAGGAAGAGATCTTTGATTTCTTGGTAAAGATATTGTAGTTTGCCTTCGCCTGAAGGAAGTAGTGATCCTCAGCAGGGCGATAAGAAAAGTGATACAACTCCCGGACAGCACTGGCATTTAAAAGATTCTTATCCTCCTTGGCCAGGGTGATCAGAGCACAGAGAAACCTCAAGCTGTTCGGATGGAGCTAGCTTATGGTTATTTAACAATCATTGAAAAATGTTTTAAGGGTTCGGATAGGGGGAGCCGAATCCCAAAACGAAAGTCCTCCTCATACAACATTATAGAATCTTTGTCCATAGGAGAATTAATCCGTAAATCTTCCGAAGGGCGAATTAGCTGGTATTCAAGGGAACATTATATGAGTAGTAGATATCCAGAAGTTCGCCCTCATCTATGTAAGAGGATATACCCGCCACCCTAACATTTTCTTTCCTCCCCTCCACCTCCTCTTGACTAGAGTCTTCTTCTCAGGAGGCTCGCCAACAAGACGCTCAGAAGGCTCAACCCTAGGGGGCTCAGACATTATTTGGACATCCTCACTACCAGACGAGCTCATGGTCCAAGATCGAACAATAAACACACTAAGAAACATAAAGAAAAGGAGGAAGTAAACTTAATGAAATTAACGATTCCTAGAGAGGGAGAGAGAAGCTCTGATAGTAAGAAATGACAAAAGTAACAAATGAAAGTTAAAATGAAGTTTATATAGGCCAGGCGAAGCAAATGAAGAGTTACCACAATTAATGAAGCAACTCCCCATAAGGGCAGATGGCTCGAGCTCCGCAAGGCAGCTATAAATAACCGACCAAGACATCATTTCAAATTGCTTGGCCCCCTTTTTAAAAAATAATAATTAGAAATAATAATAAATATAATAAATGGTAATAGTAAATAAATACAACATTTGGACATAAATGACAAAATAACTGATGGGGGACTACTATTAACATATAATAATAAATTACTTCAATTAAATAAATAAAAACCTAAAATACTTCTAAACAAGAAATGAATTAAGATTCCAAATCATTGTCTAATACAGATTGTTTGGACTCCATTATATATATCCTAAACTTACCTGAAAATCGAATTAATTATAATCACTCTCTCCTAAAATTCTGAGAGCTTAACACTTTCTTTTCTTATACAATAATGAAGCACTCATCTGTTACACTGAATTTTGGGTGTTTCTCCTTTGTTGATGTCTTATCCAATAGAAGATACTAATTCTCCTTATTATTTGCATCACTCAGAGAATCATGGTTCCATTGTTGTAACTCCTGAGCTCACGTTGAGTAATTTTATGACCTAGTCATTCTTTCTTCTCATTGTTTCAATTTGAAACAAGTTAGGGTTTCTCAATTAATCAATTCCTAAGCTAGAGCCTTCCTATATTTGTCATGGTTTGGTTGTAATGATTTGGTTGTAGCTTGGCTTCTTCGATCAATTTCATCTTAAACGCATCTACAGTGTTTTATCTTGAAGAGGCAAAGCAGAGTTGGGACAAGTTGCATCAGCAATTCTCACAGCCCAATGATGCTAGGGTTTATCAAGTTGCACCATCAATTCTCAAGGAACAAAATCCATAGATGCTTATTTTACAAGATTGACAATAATTTGGTAGGAATTACGAATCTATCAACCTTTGCCTCATTGCACTTGTGGAAAATTTTAGAAAGTTATAAAATCATAGCAAAGGATCAAGTCTTCCAGTTTCTTAATGGTCTATATGAAAATTTTCAAGGATTTTGATCTTAGATAATCATGATGAAACCGTTCCCTTCTTTGGATCAGGTTTATAACCTAGTTTTACAAGAAGAAACACAATGATCTCTTATGCTTTAAACACATTTTTTCCATAAGTCTTCTGCTTTGGCAATTAAATGAGATAAAAACAAAGCTGAGATGGTATGTTATCACTGTGGAAAACTTTCCCATGTCAAGGCAAATTATTTCAAACTAAGCCAAGGAATTTGTCGCAAACTCGTCTTTCTTCACAAAAGGGAATTATCTAAAACTACTAGTGTTAACTCAGTCGCAACTCAATCCTTAGATTCTATTAATGAGGTTGTTGTTACTTCCATTGTAGCTACTTCTAAGCAGCTTTCTAGTATTATGCTTTCTAAGGATCAAGTTCACTTTTAAATGACCAGTCCACCATTTCTTCTTTGGTGTTGGACGAATCGGGCTTTGGTTTAGAGAATGATTGTGGTTTTTTTGGACGGATCGGGCTTCAAAGCATGCTATGTGTCGGATGGGCCAGGCTTGATAGTTTATAGGGTGTCAAACAGACCAGGCTTAATTGAGAAAGTCTGAGTTAGTCATTATACCCAAGTGTTCGTGATACGACCAGATCGGAGCTTCACGGTTATAGTGACCAAAGAGGTCGAGTCTTCCTCTAAATACAGCTTGAGTAGGGCACAAAGACTTGAATTATAGTCTTACATTATACTAGTGTTAATTAATGGATTATTAATTAATTCTTAAATTAGTTAATAATAATTAACTAATAGCTTTGGTCTAAGGAAGACTAAAGTGTGAGTGAAAATTGAAAGATCGACTTATGAGTACTAAGTCCGGTCTTAAACTCAACTAAGGAAGAACAGCAAGGTCAGACTATGTTGCCTTAGAATTGCAAAAGGGAGAATGAGAGTCATTGAAACATGAGAATCGCTCAATCAAGCATCAAGAGGTGCTTAAAATGGGGAAGGAGTGTGCCTTTTATAGGCCAAAGGGTGCTGTGCCAAGGGCAAATCAGTGCATACCTATTCGAAATCGAATTAAGGGTGATCGGCGCTGGCAAGGAGCTGTTTGGCGCCGATCGGGGTAAATTATTGCCTTGCCCCTGCCCTTTGCTTTTAAAGTTTTTAGGCTTCTGCGGTAAATTCTTCCTAGAGCATTGTGCTAAAATCATGGTCAACAATTGGTGTTGAATTCGAATTTCATAATATGGTAGCACATAAATATAGTTGGTGTGACATCATACCAAATTAATTTCTAATATATAATATGGATAGTACAATTCATAGGTCAGGTAAATGCCTATCATCATGACCCTATTCATAACTTGAAAAGCATTTACTATTTATGATCTGAAATTTCTAGGCATTACAAGAGAAGGAAAGGAACAACATAAGAAGATATAGAAAATTATAAAAAATAATTCTAAAAACTAAAAGGTCTCAGAACAGTTAGTGTTGAATTCGGACACATAAATATAATTCGCGTGATGTCGTACCAAATTAATTTCTAACATATAAGATGGATAGTATAATTCATGGGTTTGGGTAAATACTGGTCATCCTGCCCTACTCACAACTTAAAAAATATTTACTATTTATGATCCATAATTCTGATGCATTACGGGCTTAACAGGCTGTGGGCCATTGTCCAAAGAAAAAAGGAGAAAGATATAGACAAATGGTACAGAACAAGGTCAGAAGATATAGAAAATTATAAAAATTAATTTCTAGAAAGTAAAAAAGTCACGTAACAGTTGGAGTTGAATCAAGATTTCATAACACAGTAGCACATAAATATAGCTAGTGTGACGTCATACCAAATTAATTTCTAACATATAATATGTATAGTATAATTCATGGCTCGATAAATACTGGTCATGGTGACCTTATTCGCAACTTGAAAATTATTTACAATTTATGACCCAAAATTTTGAGGTATTACAAGCTTAATTGGTCATGGGCCGTTGGTCCAAAGAAAAAAGGAGAAAGAAATAGATAAGAGCAGAAAAAGAACAACGTTAGAGAGAGGGTGTAGAAAATTATAAAAATTAATTTCTAAAAAGTAAAAATCACATAACTTTGGTGTTGAATCTGGATTTTCTAACATGATAGTGCATTAACATAGTTATTGTGACATCATACCAAATTAATTACTAACATATAATATGGATTTTATTATAATTCATGGGGCCAGGCAAATATCGGTCATCGTGACCCTATTTACAACTTGAAAAATATTTACTATTTATGATCTGAAATTTCGAGGCATTATAAGCTTAAAAAGCCATGGGCCATTAGTCCAAAGAAAAGAGGACAAAGAGATAGATAGGTGGAGGAAAAGAACAAGGTAAGAAGATATATAAAATTAAAAAAATTAATTTCTAAAAAGTAAAAAGTCAGAAATAATTGGTGTTGAATCCAAATTTCATAACACGGGAGCATATAAATATAGCCAGGGCGATAAAATAATTTTTGACATATAATATGGATAGTATAATTGATGGGTCAAGTAAATACTAGTCATCTTCATCCTATTCACAACTAGAAAAAAATTTGCTACGTATAACTTGAAATTTTGAGACATTACAGGCTTAACAGGCCATGAGCTATTAGTTTAAGGAAAAGAGAGAAAAGAGATAGACAAGAGGAGGAAAAGAATAAGATTAGAAGATATAGAAAATTATAAAAATTAATTTCTTAAAAGTAAAAGATCATAGAACATATGGTATTGAATCCGGATTTTATAATATCGTAGCACATAAATATAGCTAGTGTGATGTCATACCAAATTAATTTCTAACATATAATATGGATAGTATAATTCATGGATCAAGTAAATATTAGTGATTGTGACCCTATTCACAACTTGAAAAATATTTACTAATTATGATCCGAAACTTCAAGGCATTAAAGATTTAATAGGCCGTGGGCCGTTAGTCCTAAAAAAAGATAAGAAAGAGATAGACAGGAGGTAAAGAACAAAGTCAGAAGATAAAAAAAATTATAAAAATTAGAGAAAAAAAATGAGATAGAAACAAGGAAGAGGGAGAGATAGAGTAAATGCTAGAGCATTCAAGTTTGTACATCTCGAATTTCATATCGTTTATAATACTATCCATCCTTATTTATAGGAGTTTGAAGAGTGCATTTTAAAAAAAAATTAAATATTCTAAAATATCTATAGTGTTATATTACTTTTACAATGTTTACAATTCCTATTGTGTAAATAATTTGTACAATATATACAAGGTTGGACTTTAGGCCCAAGTGGCCCTTTAGGCTAGTCTTGTCATTTTCTATATAGATTTTAATATTAGACTGCTTATTTGAGCCTGCCATTTGGATCAGCGTCAACAAATTGATTAATGACTCAAAATAATCATAATTTTTTATATTTATTTCAAGTTCGAAATATCTCTGTATAAATAAAAATTTCGGTCATTGCATGATTTCTTATATAACAACAACAACAACAACAAGAACAACAACAATAATAATAATAATAATAATAATAATAATAATAATAATAATAATAATAATAATTGGCCTCCTCAATGAAGTGAGCATTTAGTCAATTCAATTAATTTGAGTTACAAATTTAACTGAAATAAATTAATCAAATTTTTTTTTACTTAATAAAATTTAAGTGAATGGTTTGACTAAACTAACTTTCATCATCAACCAAATTAAAAATAAAGAAAATGAAAAATTAATTATTTCAAACCTAATTTAACCGAAACCTATACTTAATCAAATTTACTGAAAATGAAAATTAACCGAAATTATAAATCACTACTTAATAAAAATAAAAACTGAAATAATTTTAATTTTTAATTTTATTATGTATTTAATTAAAAAAACGTAGTTTTAAGTGTCAGTTAATTCGATTAATTTAGTTAAATTAATTTATAACTGATTATTGAAAATTTAATTTTATCTAAATTAACTTTTAATTGAAAATTAATTATCTATCAAAACGAATTAATCGAACTGAATGGTTTAATATTTAGCGGCGTCATTGTCATTCAAATATTAATTAGTTTTTTTTCTTAAAAAAAAAAAGAAAAATCTTCACATCGAACATTTCCTTCTAGAATTATCTCTTTGCTTCCCAACATCATTAGTTATTTTCATCCACTAAATTTATTTGGTGTACAAAATGACCTCTTAGTTAATAAGACAAAGACAATTCGGAAAAAAAAAAAAAGACAAGAAAAGCATCTTTCTTCCTTAACTCTTTCTCGTGTGCACTCAAATGTCGAAGTAAAAGAAATGTCAAAGCTTATCTTATCCAAAATAATTACTCGCAATCATCAAATGTCTACTCATAAAATAATGCTTAACATAAAATTTTATTTGCCAAAAATACTTATTATTAATTCATCACAAGAGCTTTGATCACGCTACCGGCCGGCGGGGAAAAATAACTCTATACATGTCATTGGTGTAATTTCCTCTGCTTTGCCGAGAGATGCACTCAAAATAACTCTATTCAACTTCAGCTGCTGAATTTCTGCTCAGTTGTGCTTGTCGAGGCCTGCGGAATTTAGCAGTTGAAGCATATGCTATACATTTTTATGTCAAGAAAATAGACTTACATGTAACTTATTATAAGGGTAGGATATTAAAAGAACTCAGCCAAACGCAATTTTGTTGGGCTGGAGCTCGATTTTCTGAAGCTGTATTTGAGCACCAGCTGATTCGACAATGAAAATTGAGCTCGAGTTTGACTTGTTAACTTTTCTTTTTTTGTTCTTTTTTCTTTTTTCAGTTGGTAATGAAAAATTGCAACTGATAAATCACATAAAGTGCAGTGATAAAATTGCAACTGACCCCAATTGATGTTACAAAATTGCAAACAGCACATTTAACTGATCGTGCTCCGTATTGGTACATCAATAGCATCCTGCAGTTCCCACAATTCACATGTGCCACTTGATTTGCTGTCATAATGTATATTAATCTCAACCTTTATTATATGTCCAACTGACCAAATATCAGTATTATATTATTTATAGTTACCTTCCAAGGCTAAGTTGATGGTGTGACAGCAAGAACATTGTACGCTTGTTGCTCCCCGGATGTACATTAGCAAAGTGTGGCAGCCTCCACAGATCAACTGTGCCATTTCTGTGCCTGAATTCAAAAACACAATTGTTTGAGAAAAATCTGTTATTTCAAAAATTTATTATAATCTGTGCTTAAAAGCGAATATATGATTATCATAAAAGCTTCAAAACTACTTCTAACAACTACTTTTCAAGTAAATTTCTTTCCAGAATAAAATTTTGTGAATGCTAATCAATATTTTCAATATTAATCTTTGAACATAATGGTGTAATCATAATATAAGAAGAAAAAAAGAAAGATTTTGTTGGTCAAGTGGTAAAAGCAAATTGTCCAATGAAGAGAAGTATATACCAGGAGGGGGGACAGCTGTAACTGCATTGCACACAGCACAGCAAACAGAGGTTGCTCCAACTGGGTAGAGTAAAAGGTTTCTACATCCAGAACACACAAGCTGGCTTTGTGCACCTGACAATCACCAACTTATTAATTGGGTTATCAACAACAACAACAACATTGTATTCATACTAATTACTGAGTTATGGATTAATCTAGGAATTGACAGAGGTACTTGCTAATAGTATATTTTGAAACTAAAATGACAAGCAATGTTATTGACTCAATAGATTAAACCTTTTGCAATGATCTTTTTTATAACTAAAACTATATTTGGAAAAGCTAATATTTGAAACTTTTCCCAGAATTAGCTATTATCTTGTAAAAAATTATAGCCTTCAACCATGTGGGTATATGAAAACTTAAAATTGAAATGTTCCTATGAATTTCTTTATTCACCCAAATCTGCAAATACATTGAGAAACTTTATCTCATTCTATTATACTTCATGTTCTTATGCAATACATAATAATTGAGGCTTTTTTCTTACAGGCCATGTTTGCTAAAAAAGGATTTCCATAATTTGCTCTCATAAATTTAATTCCATGAAATTCGATATAACTGAATCAAGTTCTGTTATTTGTAAATGAATTTTATATTTCAAATATATTTTATACCAAACAAGGGAATAGTGAAAAGCAGATTAAAGTACCATTGGCAGCTGCTGGTGTGTAAGGAGATGCAGGAGGTGTTGGATAAGGAGCAAGAGGAACTGGCATTGTAATGTCTCTCAAACCTAATCTTACTGTCTCAATTTCCTACAAGCTTACAGCTACAGAAACAGAGAGCACAACCACGTCTTCTGTTCTTGCCATGCCTGTAAAAAAGGAGCAAAACACTTAACAAACAATACTACGACTTGAAATTCTTTTATTTAATAAAAAGATGTTGCTTCAAATAAGAACCACAAAAGCTGCAAATCTGAACTATGTACCGTTTAGCATTGACAAGTTAAATAAATACCAAAGAAAAATCAATTACCCGATTTAGCAAATTTACATTTAAATAGCACAAAAGAAAGTATATTTAATATGCATTATTTATTTCCCTTTTTGAGGGGTAGAAAAAGCTTGAAGACATTAAGAGAAGTAATGGAAACCCAGCTAAACGTTTTTGAAGTGGGTCAAGCACATACCTTCAATAAGTTGCAGATGAAGTGGGGAGAGAGAGAGAGAGAGAGGATACCAATAGGAAATGGACAAAAAGACTAAGAAAAGAATTGGTGTTGCAGTTAAAAACAGAGTTCTACCATTTTCCGTTGCCTTTTCTTTTACCATTATTTTTATTTTTTTTTTCACTATTATAGATGATGTGGTGCTGAAGTTCCATTCTGTTGTTGGCATATCAAGATCAACTTTGTCAGAAACTGGAGGCCCCCCAAACTCTTTTGCCATGTTTTGAAAACTGGACCAGGTTGGCTGTTCAGCGAAGAGTTTGTCTAGCGATGGCAATAACTCCTAGTAAATAGATGTCAAGGTTAGACTGACACGGAGACCATAAGGGTACGAACACAATAATTTCTTCCTTTTTTTTTTTTTTTTTTCCCTGTTCTAAGAAAACTAGGATATAGCAAGTTCATAATCTGTTGAAGAAAAAGTATACAACAACTTAAACTACTACGAAGCCTTAATCTCAAGCTTAAATGGAATTTTGATTTAATTAAGGCCGTTTTCATTTCTTGTGAAGTGAACCTGATTTGTTCAATTGCTCTAAGCTCAAGGAGAGGGCAAGATAATCTTATTTAGATTCATACTAAATCAAGGGTGGATATCACAAAATACATGAATGTCATTTTCTGAGTTGTAGACTTCTTTCTTTTCAAATTTTCGTCCATTTTGAAAGAGGGTTTGAAACTAATTTATCCCCTTGAGATTAAACATTTCATCCATAGGGCTTGTACGAACCAACTTCTTGTAACCAATGCTTTAATTAGAAAGAGTATGAATGTGGATGTGAAATGTGAAGTTTGCGGTAATGCAGTGGAGAGTGTTATTCATGTGTTGAAAGAATGTGCTTTGCCCAATTGGTTCGGAGAATATGCCCTTTGCGATTGGTGACTTCCTCTTTTCAAGTATCATCTTTTAACGAATGACTTCAGAATTCTATTGCTCATTTTTTGAAGGAGCAATTGCAAATTTTTTCAATGCCTTCTAACGCAATAGGAATTTGATTAAATTTCAATAAACTCAACTGGATCCAGAAGAAGTTACCCAGATTGCTCTTGGTTTCTTGTTTGATTATCAGTGGGTCAACGAATCACAAGCAAAGAGTAAGATCATAGGTTTGGCGCGATTGTGGGGTTTTTTGCCCACAATCGCGCCAAACCTATGAACATTTCAAAATTCTTATGAAATTTTCGTCTTATATCACTTACTAACTCTAAATAACATATTAGAAGTGGTTAGATTTTCATAAATAATCAAGTAATTATAAAATTTCGTAAGAATTTTTTTAAAAAATTAACTTATCACACAAATAAAATATACACACTTCTAATATAATTTCTCCAAACTCCAAAACTCCAATTCAACACAACATGTCACAAGCATTTCTAAATATCCATTCATGTTACTTAGGTTCCCTCATCAATATTATAATCTCATTCATTTCAAGAATATTTATTAATAATCATACACCCAAATATAATAAAATGTTATTACTTAATTAATCACAACTCTTAGTAAATTACAAACTTGTTATATACAACCTCCATCATTTATAATATTTATATACATGCCAAAATTACCATTCACAAAATATCCTATCCAAAATGATATATCTGCTCTAATGTTACTCTTTTGATCTTGAATAGCATCATCCGCTTCTAACCTACGCATGATAAAAATTAACACGCTAAGTGGAAGACTCAATGGTGCTAAATAACCAATAATTTAAAATAACAAGAATAGCCAAATAGCAAGTCTCGAAAATGCTTTAAAATACCCAAATTATATATAAATTAAATACCGAAATCACATAAATTAAATTTGAACACTTTGAAAACTACAAAAAGATTATAAATACAAATAGGTTGTTATTCTTTTATAGCAAAATAAAATTTTGTTCTTAGTTAAGGCTCGTATTAATACAGAATGAATGTAAGCATATTCGATCTTGGCCTGTGAAAGCGCCATCACATAATAAGCGTGTCCACCTATTTATAAGGACTGATAACCCTAGCATATGATCATAGCTCCACATAATGAAACGGGCTGATAACCCGAGCATGCTCATATATCGAAATATATCTCATCTTACCACATGTCAATCATGCTTAGTAAAACCTAATTCAAAACCATTCTTCCATAATTAACCTTATTTCTTATTCAAATCCCTTAGCAAAACCTTTCAAATTTAATATTTAGTATTTCAAAATTCCTTTACTTACAACTTGTAAAATCCAACAAAATCAATTCATATTTCAAATAAAACTTTACTTCTATAATACTTCCATATACATAGCTTAAATTACTTTAAAATCAACATTTAAAAGACCAAAATCATGCCTTACCTAATAAAGAAGGTTCGACCCCTTTATGGAAACAAAGGAGGAAAAACTTCCTCCATCAAATGCCTTAATCACCAACTCAAAATTATTATTCAAAATCATTGAATCCATTACTTTAAACACTTAACCATAAAACTCATTTTACCATTTCAAAACCTTCTTAAAGTTATGAAAAATTTTGAGACATTAGCATTCAAATTAAAGTTTTAAACCATCACCAAAGTACTTATAAACAAACTCACTTAAGTTAAAATCAAGCTTAAAAATCAAGAAACACATAGGCCCTTCACCTTACCAAAGTTCGGTCTCTTCTTCCAAAACAATGGGGAAATGATTTATTTTCAAAATAACCACACTCATTTAAAAGAAATCCATGTCAAAACACATTTACAATCAAAGGAGAACTAAAGCAAGAACAAAAATCAAAACCCTTCTTCTAAGAAGGGTTCGGCCAAGGAAGGGAAAAGGGAAGGGAGTGCTCTCCTTCTCTTCCAAGCATTCCATTATGCTTATTAAGCATGTACAATCACATTAAAACAATCACAATATATTTTCCCAACTCAATTCACACATTTCCTTAAAAATCATTCAAAACCTAAAAATACAACTTAAAGAATTTGAAAGAGAATTGAAAGTATTATTGCACTAATATTAAAAAGAAGCTTTAAAAAGCTTAGAACCTCTACTCTTTGGCCTTCTCCTTGCCTTTAGTTGAAGGTTCTCCCACTTCTTCAAAGTAGAAAAAATATCCATTAAAATCAATAATTAACAAAGAAAGTGAATGGAGCATGACTTAATACATTAATCTCATGCGTAAACCTTGAATTCTACTAATTAAACCATAAAACTCAAAAACCACAACTTACCTTCTTCAATAGCAACTCCAAATTCCAAGCTTAGGAACTCCAAATTTCAACTTTTACTACTTAATTCTTAAGAATTAATTACTATTCTATGGTTTAATTGGTGGTTTAGAGGTAAGGAAATGAAAGGAAATGGAGGAAGAGGAAGAAGAAGAAGTGGCGTTGGAGAAGCAGGAGAGAGGAAAGAGAAAGTGTTGCTTAATGAGTGGTAACTTGAAGTGGCAAAGTCAAACTTTGCTTCCTAATTTTATGCCAAATGAATGGCTAAGATCAAGTCCTAAGTAATCTCATCCAATGACTCTAAATATTCCTCAAATAATTCTCTTTTAAATTTTATTTAGCTCCAAAAATTAATTAAATTAACTCCACAAAATTATTCCTCAATTATTTCTTAATATACTATACTAAAAATCACTATTCATTAAATGCTTTAATTCACAAAAAATATTCATGAAATATTTTCTACTCACCTAAATCATGCAAACATACTCCAAAAATACTAAATAAAATATTAGACACACATAGTAATTTTTTCGAACCGAAACAATATCAAGTTCTGGACCGATGGTACTATTCACAAACCTGTAAATCACTATTAACGACACTGAAAAAACAATCTATTACATTTCCCCCCTTTAAAGAAATTCGTCCTCGAATTTACTTGATATGAACAACTGAGGATGCTGTTGTCGCATATCATCTTCTCTCTCCCATGTGGCCTCCTTTGTATTATGGTTCCTCCATAGGACCTTCACTAGAGATATTATCTTATTCCTTAATTCCTTAGCCTCTCTAACAATTATCCTTATGGTTTCTTCCTCATACGTCAAATTTGGTTCGATGGTGATAGACTCGGCTGAAATCACATGTGAAGGATCCGATCTATATCTTCGTAGCATGGATACTTAAAAGACATTATGTATCCGATCCATATCTGGTGGTAAAGCTAGCCTATAGGCTAATGGTCCCACAAGCTCTAAGATCTCGTATGGACTTATGAACCTAGGACTAAGCTTACCCTTCTTACCAAATCTCAGAACCTTCTTCTATGGAGAAACACTCTATCACCCACTGCATACTCAATATCCTTCCTCTTAAGATTAGCGTATGACTTCTAACGATCTGAAGCCGCTTTCAACCTTTCCCTTATGATCCTAACGTTATCCTCCGCATCTCGGATCAAATCTGGATCCACAATCTTCCCCTCACTGAGCTCCATCCAACATAGAGGTATCCTACACCTCCTACCATACAACGCCTCAAATGGAGCCATTTGAATACTCGACTGATAACTATTATTGTAAACAAACTCAACCAATCGAATATACTTCTCCCAACTGCCCTCAAACTCTATCACACAAGCCCTCAACATATCCTTAAGCACCTAAATTACCCGCTTTGACTGACCATCTATCTACGGATGGAAAGCTGTGCTAAAATGCAATTTAGTACCCAAAGCCTCATGTAACTTCTTCCCAAATCTCGAAGTAAACCTCAGATCTCTATCAGAGATAATGGAGGAAGGAACTCCATGCAGTCTCACAATCTCATCAATGTAGAGCTTCGCGCACTGCTCCAAAGTGCATTCAGTCCTAATTGGAAGAAAATGCATTGACTTAGTTAATTTGTCAACTATGACCCAAATAACATCTTTCTTCCTGGGTGTAGTAGGCAAACCAATCACAAAATCTATGGTGATCCTATCCCATTTCTACTCTGGAATAGAGATAGGCTGTAGCAAACCCGATGGGACCTGATGCTTTGCCTTAACTTGTTGACAGGTCAAGCATCTTGATACAAAACCTTCAATGTCCCTCTTCATAGCCGACCACCAATACTGTACCCTCAGATCCTGATACATTTTATTACTACCTGGATGCAAAGAATACTGACTACTGTGGGCTTCCTCTAAGATACTCTTCCTCAAATTTGGAATCTTAGGTACACAAATCTGATCCCTAAAGTATAAGTTGTCCTCTCTAATCTCAAACCTCTTCTTCTTACCCTCTCTAACTAAGCCTTTCCACTTGGCAATAGTCTCATCACCCTGCTGTGCATCTCTAATCTGCTGAAGTAGGCTAGGTCTCATCATAAGCTCTGCTACAAGAGCACCATTACTAGCCACACATAACTGAACATTCATCGCACAAAGGGCAACCAAGGACTACCTGCTCAAAGCATTTACAACTATATTAGCTCTACCCGGACGGTAATCTATGGTGAAATCATAGTTCTTAAGTAGCTCTAACCATCTACGCTGCCTCAGGTTAAGCTCTCTCTGCGTAAGCAGATACTTAAGGCTCTTATGATCCGTAAACAAGAGACATCTCTCACCATACAAGTAGCGCCTCCAAATCTTCAAGGCAAACACAATGGCTACTAACTCCAAATCATGGGTAGGGTAGTTCTGTTCATGTGGCTTAAGCTGTCAAGAAGCATAAGCAACTACCTTGCCCTCCTGCATAAGCACACAACCCAGACCATTAGAAGCATCACTATACACATCATATGATTTGCCCGGAGTTGGCTGTGTCAAAATTGGAGCCTCAGTAAGCATCGCCTTAAGCCTCTCAAAACTGCTCTGACATCTGTCAGTCCACTCAAAACGGGCATCCTTACAAAGAAGTATAGTCAAAGGGGCTGCAATAAGAGAAAACCCTCGACAAACCTCCTGTAATAACCAGCCAAACCTAAGAAACTGCGGATCTCAGTGACATTCTTAGGTGGCTTCCAATCAAGCACTACCTTAATCTTCTTCGGATCCACCTGAATACCCTCTACAGAAATAATATGCCCTAAGAAGGCAATCTCAGTCAACTAGAACTCACACTTACTAAGCTTACCATACAACCACTGATCTCTCAAAGTCTGCAGAATTGTCTGCATGTGGTGGTCGTGATCCTCTCTAGTCGGAGAGTACACTAAAATATCATCAATAAACACTACCACGAATTGATCCAGATAAGGATGAAAGACTCAGTTCATCAGATCCATAAACACTGCTGGAGCATTAGTCAACCCAAATGCCATCACTAGGAACTCATAGTGGCCATATCGAGTCCTAAAAGCAATCTTAGGCACATCCGATTCCATAACTCTCAACTGATGATACCCTGACCTCAAGTCAATCTTTGAGAACACAGTGATTGCTCTCAACTAATCAAACAAATCATCTGTCCGAGGCAAAGGATAATGATTCTTCACTGTCACCTTATTAAGCTACATGTAATCAATGCACAGTCTCAAAGTACCATCCTTGTTCTTCACAAACAAGTTCGGACCACCCCAAGGGGAAACACTAGGTCGTATAAATCCCATATCAAGAAACTCCTGAAGCTGGACCTTCAACTATCTTAACTCAGTTGGAGCCATCCAATAAGGAGCAATCGATATCGGTGCAGTACCCGGCATAACCTTGATACTAAACTTAACCTCTCTCGCAGGAGGTAAACCAAGCCAAACCTAAGAAATTGCGGATCTCAGTGACATTCTTAGGTGGCTTCCAATCAAGCACTGCCTCAATCTTCTTTGGATCCACTTGAATACCCTATACAGAAATAATATGCCCTAAATAGGGAATCTCAGTCAACCAAAACTCACACTTACTAAACTTACCATACAACCGCCGATCTCTCAAAGTTTGTAGAACTATCCGCAGGTGATGATCATGATCCTCTTTGGTTAGAGAGTAAGCCAAAATATCATCAATAAACACTACCACGAACTGGTCCAAATAGGGATGAAAGACCTAGTTCATCAGATCCATAAATACTGCTAGAGCGTTGTGAACCCCTACCCCCCGGATGCGTGGCATAAGGCATGATGCGTATGCAAAAGGATAGAAATGCACGTGATGTATGAGAGTCGCCACCTGGTTTAATTATTTAAGGGTAAACTAGGAAAACCCTAAGTGACTCCAATTTTAATTAACCTAATTACTAGATTAATTACCCA
>CANUEP010058309.1:0-16924 GCA_947857235.1 Jatropha podagrica | reverse complement strand
ATCGGAGTCATTTAGGGTTTTTCCTAGTTTACCCTTAAATAATTAAACAAGGTGGCGACTCTCACACATTAAGTGCATTTCTATCCATTTGTCATACGCATTTCCACATTGCGAGTGCATATGGGGGATAGGGGTTCACAGTATGATGACTGGAACTACATCAACAAAAGAACTCAATGCTCTGAAGTTGCAACTAGAAGCTCTCAATCATGCTCTTCAAGAAAAAGACATCCAAATTGCTTATCTCATGAACAAGTTGCATAGCATGACTGCGAAAAGTCAGATGTTTGAAAAAGATGAGTCTGCATCAAAGGGGCTTATCCCACCACCAAAAGAGACGCCATTAACAGAGTTAGCTGAAAAAGGTGTCAAACTTGCTGCTAACGATTCAATCTTGACTTTCAACTAAAGGAGCTGATTAAAGAAGCCTTGAAAGATCAGTTGGAGACTACGATGCATCCTTCATACACCTACTCGAAGCAGTACACTTTGAGGATTGACATGATGAGGATGCCATCAAATTACCAACCTCCCAAGATTCAACAATTTGATGGAAAGGGAAATCCAAGACAACATATAGCCTACTTTGAGGAAACTTACAACAATTCTAGCACTGACGGTGATCTACTTGTCAAGCAATTCGTTCAGTCCCTGAAGGGAAATGCCTTTTATTAGTACACCGATCTAAAGTCGGGTTCCATTGATAGCTGGGAGCAACTGGAGCCAGAGTTCCTCAATCGCTTTTATAGCACCAAACGTATAGTTAGCATGATTGAACTCACAATTACTCAACAGTGGAAGGAGGAATCTCTTATTGATAACATTGAAAGATGGAGAAGTCTCAGTTTGAATTGCAAATATCGACTATCTGAATCTTCAGCAATTGATATGTGCATCAAGGGCATGCATTGGGGCTTGCACTACATCTTGCAAGGGTTCAAGCCTCACACTTTTGAAGAGTTGGCTACCCGGGCATATGACATGGAGCTTAGCATTTCTAATCATGGGAATCAAAATTTGCCAGTTCAAGAACCAAGAAAGAGGAAAGATAAGCTTGAGGCATGAAAATTCATTAAACCATTTGTTAACTCAAAAGGTAAGCAATCTATGGCTGTAACAACAAAGCCAATCAAGTTGCAGCCTAAGCTTGAAAGCAAGCAACATACAAAGGTCACTCCTCTTCAGCTTGTAGAAAGAAAGAAGGTTATGTTAAAGCAGAAGCAAGAAAAGAGCTATCCTTTTTCTGATTCTGATGTTTCAGACATGTTGGATGAACTGCTTAAAGCTAAACTCATCCAATTGCCAGAGATGAAGCACCCAGAGGAAGCAAATCGAGTAGATGATCCAAATTACTACAAGTATCATAAACTGATTAGTCAGCCAATCAGGAAGTGCTTCATCTTGAAGGATAAAATTATGGAGCTGTAGAGGAATGGTGTCATCACTTTCAATGAGGAGCAGGTGACTGCTAATATGGTAACAATAGCAGTTGGTGAATCGCCAATCTCAATAAGAAAAGAAATAATAAGGTTTGGCTCTTTGAACCCAATTCAAGTTGAGGTGTCTGTTCCAAACCAAGTTTCCTTGCCAAATGAATTCAGCTTCCTACAAGGAGATGGGAGCACTGCTAGAGGCAATGAGCTTGCTGAAAACCAGTTTGAAGATGAAGGATGGACTTTGGTTACTCGCAAAAGAAGTAAAAGGAGAAACTTACTTCCATCTAAGGAGGCTCCAAAGAGGAATAAGGTGTTAAAGAAACTTGTCAAGTCAACACAACTGGCTTCCTCAGAAACTCGAGCGAAGTCTCAAAAGCCAAAAGGGATTTTCAAATCACAAGTAGAAGATTGTATAAAGCAACAACCTAGGCAACCAATCACTTTGGCAGAATACATGCCGAAAGAGTTAATGGCTACAAAACTTTCTTTTCCATGCTGTCATATTGAAGGAGAGATGAAACAAGATAGCGATGAGGAGATCCAAGAGGCAAAGGCTTACTATACTGCTATGGAGAAAATCACCTTTACTTATGAAGATCAAGTGCTTGATGATAAGCCCCATAATCGTCCTCTATTTATTACAAGTTACATCTATGAGAGGAAGATAAAAAGAATCTTACTTGATCCAGGTTCAGCTGTCAACATTATGCCTCTCAAGACCTTTAAGGAACTGGGCATACCTATGGATGAACTGAAGCAAAGTCGATTGATGATACATGGCTTCAACCAGAATGGGCAAAGGGCTGTTGGTAGAATTCAACTTCAGTTGTGTATTTGACGAGATGGAGTCGAATGTTCTTCTGCATGTAATCAATGCGAGAACAACTTACAATATACTATTGGGGCATCCATGGATTTATGGGAATAAAGTGTTGCCTTTGACTAACCATCGATGTTTCAAATACTCAAAAGATGGAAAAATAAGAACAGTCATAACTTACTCGAGGTCGTTTACTGAAGCTAAATCATTTTTACAAATGTAAAGTTCTACTTTGAGGAATTTTCGATTGAAGAGATTCCACCAGTTCTTAAGGATGTTAAAGAAAAGGATCCTACAAAGAAGACTGAAGAAGGGGAATCTTCCTCAATAGAAGAAAGCAAGGAGGATGCCTTAGCAAAGACAAGTCAAACGGTTGCAAGGAAAATGAAGCTTCATTTTGTACATGTCTTTAAAGGCAAAGATGATCAATCTTCCTCCACAAATCCAAAAGATACCATACAAGGCTTGAAAGATTTGACTCTCCTGGTCACTAGTCTTGTTTCCTCTAAGGTTTTTAGGCCACCCTTAAAGGGTTTTGCAAGGTCTTCCAAGAGTCCAATAATTGAGCTAATGCTTCAAGGCCACCCTTGAAGCATTGTCGACCAAAAGAACAAGTGGTTTTGACCCTAATGCTTATAAACTACTAGCTAAAGCTAGGTGTGGTTCTACTGATGTGGCTCGACTGACAAAAGATTTCAAGAATGGTGATAGTGAACAACTATCAAACGACATTCGCAAAGTAGGAAGGAGAAGAGTACTGCTGATTAGAAGCCTAACAGTGGTTTGGGGTATCAAGCTCCTACTCCTTTACATTTGAAAATCAAAAGAGAAGCCTCTAATCATATTACTGTTGGAGAAGTAAAGGAGATGAAAAAGTGAGGTCTCAAAGCCTTCTATTTTCAATCGATTAGGAGTTTTTTCAAATCATATTTCAGTCTTCGATCGAATTGGAACTCCAGAAGGTGCAAAGACTGAAAGCAATAAATCCATCGTTCACCAAAGACTTAGGATATCAAAGCCAAGTAAAGAAAAAAAGAACAAGAAGAAGCAGTCTGTTGTTGCTATAGACTACAATGACTTGCATAGCAACATCCCCTCTTGAATGAAAAGAAAAACTGAGTGGGTGGTGATTACGAGGTCTACATTGAAGACAAAGCCCCATCCTATGGTAATAACCGACCAAGTCTCTTATCAATCTGAGGAAGAAGAACTTGATGTAGTGATGGTTGGCCATATTACTTTTCAAGACATGGATCAAGATCAAGATCCTATTGAGGAAAGTGCTGAGGATGCTCCTTTGGCTTTGGAGGAGGAGAATAAAGCTACAATTGATGAGTTGAAAGAGATTAATCTTAGAACAATGGAAGATCCTCGCCCAATTTTCCTTAGCGAAAATTTATCATCTGAGGAGGAGATGGAGTATGTTGAATTACTTCGGGAGTATCGAGATGTATTTGCATGGTCTTATAAAGAGATGTCGGGGTTGGATCCTAAGGTAGTAGTCCATAATTTGGCAATCAAAACTGGGGTGAAGCCAGTGAAACAAGCTCAAAGGCAATTACGTACAGAGTTGATCCCATTGATTGAGGCTGAAGTCAATAATCTCATTGAAGCCAGTTTCATAAAGGAAGTTAAATATCCTATTTGGATCTCAAACACTGTTCCTGTCAAAAAGAAAAATGGGCAGTTAAGAATTTGTGTTGATTTTCGATATCTAAACAATGCATGTCCAAAGGATGATTTTCCTCTTCCCATCATTGAAATTATGGTGGATGCCACAACTGGTTATAAGGGACTTTCCTTCATGGATGGCTCATTTGGTTACAATCAAATCCCAATGGCTGTTAAGGATGCAAAAGCCACAGCATTTCGAACATCGAAAGGTATATATTGCTACATAATTATGCCTTTTGGATTGAAGAATGCTGGTGCTACTTATCAACGAGCAATGCAAAAAATCTTTGATGATATGCTCCACTAAAATGTTGAGTGCTATGTCGATGATCTAGTTGTAAAGTCAAAGAAAGCAACTGACCACATCCAAGATCTTCGACAAGTATTTCAATGCTTATGTAAATTTTAGCTAAAGATGAATCCTTTAAAATGTGCATTTGGAGTCTCTTCAGGGAAGTTTTTAGGGTTCATTGTGAGACATCAAGGTATTGAGATTGATTAGTCCAAACTTGATGCAATCCTCAAAATGCCAAAACCTCAAAACATTAATGAACTCAAAAGCCTACAAGGGAAATTGGCATACATTGAAGGTTTATTTCAAATCTAGTAGGTTGATGTCAGTCGTTCAGCCGACTCATGAAAAAAGGAGTTCCTTTCGAATGGGATGAAGTGTGTGGTAATGCTTTTAAAAGCATTAAGTCATATTTCATGAATCCACCTATACTTAGAGTGCCAATTCAAGGGCGTCCCCTTATCCTATATATTGCTGCTCAAGAATGTTCTTTGGGAACATTATTAGCATAAGAAAATGATGAAGGAAATGAGAATGCATTATATTATCTCAATAGAATGCTAACTAGTGCTGAGTTGAACTACTCACTAATCGAAAAGATGCGTTTAGCACTAATGTTTGCTATAAAGAAACTGAGGTATTATTTGCAAGCCCATTCAATTCGGTTGATTTCACAGGCTGATCCCATTAAATATTTGATGGCCAAACCGGTCTTGTCTGGAAGGCTAGCGAAGTGGACTCTATTACTTCAAGAGTTTGAGATAACGTACATCCCATAAAAGGCAACAAAAGGGCAAGCTCTTGCTGATTTCCTTACAAACCATCCTATTCCTGATGATTGGAAGTTCTTTAAAGAGTTGTCGGATGAAGAAGTTTTCCTTATTGAAGTTCCACAACCTTGGAGAATGTTCTTTGATGGTGCATCCAGTCAAATGGGTGTAGGAACTGGAGTTGTTTTCATCACTCCAAAAGGAGAAATTTTACCTTTTGCATTCAATTCTCGAAAGGTGTTCAAATAATGTGGCAGAGTATCAAGCTTTGATACTTGGTCTAGAAATGGCGATTGATATGGAAATATCTAACTTGAGGATGTTCAGAGATTCAAAGTTAGTTATCAACCAAGTGCTCTCCATGTATAAAGTAAGAAAGCTAGAATTGTTTCCTTACTTCAACTATGCTGTTAAGCTTCTCTCTCAGTTTGACAGTGCTTCCATCGAGCACATATTGCGAAAAGAAAATCGTCAAGCTGATTCTCTAGCAAATCTAGCTTCAACTCTAGCGTTGCTAGATGTAGAAGTGAAGGTGCCAATATGCATAAGATGGGTAATACCGCCCATGTTGGAGATTGAACTTAAAGAAGTGGATGTTGTCTCTGTTTATCAAATTGATAAGGAAGATTGGTGACAACCTCTTGTCAATTATCTAGAGCATGGAAAATTGCCAGATGATCCAAAGAAGAAAGCTGAAATAAGACGTCGGGCTTCTCGCTTCATTAACTTCAAAGGTATAATTTATCGTCGCTCTTTTGATGGAGTCTTTCTATGCTGCCTTAGGGAGGAAGAAGCTATCAAAGCTTGAGAAGAAGCACATTCAGGTGTGTGTGGTGAGCACCAACTTGGGCCAAAGTTGCACTTTCAAATCAAAAGGATGGGGTACTATTGGCCAACGATGGTAACAGATTACATGAATTACACCAAAAGATGTCAAGAGTGTCAATTACATGCAAACCTAATTCATCAACCGCTTCACCCAACAGTAGCATCATTGCCTTTCGAAGCTTGGGGATTGGATGTTGTACTACCGCTTCCAAAAAGTTCAAATGGTCACTTGTATATTCTTACTGGTACTAATTACTTCTCAAAATGGGCTGAAATTGCTCCATACAAAGAAGTCAAGAAAGAGACTATGGTGAGCTTTATTAGAACGAACATCATATATTGTTTTAGTGTGCCTCGATACATCATAACTGATAATGGAAGGGAGTTCTATAATAAAGCCATGAACAAGTTATGTGAGCAATTCAAATTTAAGTAGTATAATTCGTCTATGTATAATGCACCAGCAAACAAACTCACAGAGGCATTCAATAAGACTCTGGGCAAACTTCTCCAGAAAATTGTCAATCGATCAAAAAAGGATTGGCATGAAAGGTTAGGGGAAGCATTATGGGCTTATCGAACTATATATAGAACATCAACTCAAGCAACTCCATATTCGCTTGTTTATGGTGTAGAAGTTGTTCTTCCTCTCGAACAACAAATTCCATCCTGGAGAATTGCCATTCAAGAAGGTCTTTCTAATGAAGACAATGCTCGGCTTCGCCTATAGGAGTTAGAAGCACTAGATGAAAAACGGCTTGAAGCGCAACAATGTTTGGAGTGTTATCAAGCCTGAATATGCAAAGATTTTAATAAGAAGGTGCGCATTCGCTCTTTTCAAGTTGGTGATCTAGTTCTAGCAGTGAGAAGACCAATAATCATGTCGCAGCATATGGGCAATAAGTTCCTCTCAAATTGGGACAAACCATATGTAGTTCAAAAAGTCTACTCGAATGGAGCATACAAGATAATTTATCAAGATGGAGTGCGAATCGGGCCAATCAATGGCAAGTTTTTGAAGAGATACTATGTCTAGAAGCTTTACAGCGCTCCTGGCCCACATGAGCTAAAACTGTGAATGGCTAACAAAAAAATAAAAAAATTCTTGTAATTGAACTACATTCTGACTGATCCTTCAAGAAAAAAAAGAAGGTACGTAGGCAGCTTAATATTACACTAAGTTCAATCACATAAAAAAAAAATCTATTGTAATTGAACTACTTTATGATCTGATCCTTCCAAAAAAAAGAATGTACGTAAATAGCTTAGTATCTTGCTAAGTACAGTCACAAAAAAAAATCAAAATTGAGCAAAAAGAATAAGTGTGATGAGTAATTAATGAAATCAAATTTTATTAATAATGAAGGAATTTGATTACATTAAAAAAAAAGACTAAGCAACGTCTAAAAAAAAACAAAGAAAGCTTCTATGGGTTCCATTCAAGCTACTCTAACTCATTGCACTTATCAGAAAGTAGCTTTTGCAACTTAGAGAGAGATTGCTCATCTTCTTCACTGCGGACAGGCATAGCTTCAACTTTGGATATTTCCTCATGAACTTGAGAAACCATGCTCCATTTCTCTAAGACATCACTTTTCATACCTTCTAAGGAGGACTCAAGTACTTTCTTCCTTAAAGTCAGCCTGGCCAGTTCTTCCTCAATTTTGGCAAGTTCATCCTCTACAAATGAAGCATTAGTAATGGCCTCTTTCTCAAGATTTAAAGAATTATCCAGTTGCCCTTTTAACTCTCTAATTTCTTCAGCTGAAATTCTGATGAAACACTTGAAGAAAAAGAGCAAAAATTTATTTTGTGTTTTTGCATTACTTTTCTTCTTTTTTATTCTACTCTTCCTTTTTATTCTACTTTTGGGAACCACATGATTCCACTCTCAAACTACATGTTACTATTGTGCCACCCTTTCTTTTATCTCTACATTAAGGATCATACTTCAACTTCCCTTCTCTTATCTCTTCCATGTTATCATTGTCTACCCAATCCCCCACCTTCCTTCATAGAGGATTCTACTTATATTATCATCATTCTCCCTATTTATACCATTCCTCCCCCTTTTAGCTAGTTAGGGTCCCTATGTGTACTCTCCCCCACTCAAACAATCGACGTCCTCGTCAATTAGGGTAGTGTTCTTGGAGTGCTCTTTACATCCCTCTTTTGTACTGCTTGTTGTCTAGCCCACATTTCCCTATGTGGTGCTAAAATTCTGATGAAACACTTGAAGAAAAAGAGGATGTCAGCTGTAAGAAATCATTTACAAGTTTGAGGTAGCCCGCAAACTGCTCTCTTAAGATGGTGGTATCAAATCCTTCTCCTTTTTTAATGCCATCAAATATTATATGGGCATGTTCAGCAAGAAAAGGAACATATATTGTACAAGTTTGACCAATTTTGGCTCTTAATTCCTTCCATGTGATTACTGAAACTTTACAGCGACAGTCAATCATAAAATCATTATCACAAAATGCAGACATTTTAGAAGTAGCAGGACAACTCATTTTCTTTATTTGATGAGTATCTTATGATTTTTCGCTATAGTGACCAGTGCTAGATTCTCTCAATGGAGGATTTCCATCAAGATCCTTCGAAGTAATTAAGGGAAGATCGAAATAAGCTGGCCCAAGTATAAAACTCATGCTAGCTACAGGCAATGCACAAGGTTCACCATCACAAACCATGTCATTGAAACCCATCTGCAATAAGAAATTTAAAAAAAAAAAAGGTTCAAGAGATTGGAGTAAAAAAAAGTTTCAAAAAAAAGAAGAGGTTTAAAAAAAGATAGGAAAAGGAAAAAAAAAAAGCTTACCGAGTCATCAGCATCATAAAGTTGTTGTGTTGATGAAACCTGCTTGTTTTGCTTTATTTTCTTCTAATAACGGTCGAAATCATACTGCTCTTCATTTGAAAGAGATGAATTAAGCATATTCCTTTTAGAATGCATTTGTTTGGAGTGGAAATCTAATGCTTCTTCAGCTGTTTTTGGAATTGTTTCAACATGGGCGGAGATGTCATTATTTGAGGGATTTGACTCATCGCTAGCTTCCATAAAACAATCTTTTTGTGTAGAAGTGCCAGTAACTATTTGATGTTTTAGCTTTAACGTAATTGGTGCCTCTCTCTTATATTTCTCAACAGTAGATTCTTGGGGTGGATTTAAAGGGATGCATCTACTCTTTTCAATATTTGAATTTTTCAGTCGCAAAGACTTTGAAGATTTCAATAGTTTTGGCATTGCTTTTAACTTTGGCATCTCATCTTGAGGGAAAGCTTTAGACCATTCCATTTTCCACCAATCCTTATACGCTTTAGTACAAGAGAAACGACTATCAAGTCTCACTGAAGGAATAGTTAGTCAAGCACCACTAGCTAAATGAACACAAGATTCCCAAAGCTGTATGACCGTTTCCAAACACACTTTTGCAAAGGATATGTCCATGTCACTAGAAAGATCTTGGTAATAACCCAATTGTCTACTAAATCTGTGAGGGCTATATGACTCAATGAAGTATTGGTTCTTATAGCGCAAAGTCAAGAAGCTTGAATGAAGATTAATGAAGTGTTCCACTTTTGTGAAGATAACTAGCCATTATCCTCTAAAAGGAGGTCTTTCTTCATTACACAAGATGGACCCAAATAAGCTTTCCTTTCCATGAAAAGTTTAGTGACTTCAGTTTCATTGTAATATTTGGCCATTCGTTATCCACTATAGGAAGTCATTCTAACATCTCCATCAATATCATGCGTAAATGCGTGTCAAAACAGTTAGCTAGCCAAGCGTAAACATAATGGAAAGGTAATGGAATTTCACACCTCTTCAAAGTTATTACAGTAGAGATTGCTCGAAGGCCTCTACAAATGCTTGCCAAAACAGGAATAGCCAAGGAAAAAGTTTCACCAAAGGCAATCTTTCTTGCAACTTTGAAAGTGCTTGGGCAAATAAGATTCACTAGATCATGTGCAAGAGCAAACTTGCATAGTCAACAAGAAATCAAAGCAGCCAAATAAACTTCTTCTCGTGGGTCATCTTCTATGTTTAGAATCTCAAAAGGTTTATGTCATTTTGCATCTTGTGGTAACTTGTTGCCAATAACACTTAAAGGATTAAAATTCTTCTTGGGAGGAGCAGTTTTCTTAGTGTAGTCCTTTTCAAGAGGCTCAAGATATCTAACAAAATAGCAAAACCAAAAGTTTACCCAGTTGCGAACATTCAATTCAAAGGTGCTTTTAACTCACTTGGCATTTTTGTAGTAAGCATAGAATAAGTATTTACAACTTCGTGGTAAGAAAGGAGTTCCATCTTCGTCAATTCCAGTAAGATCTGCAACTGAAGGGATCATCTCATCATAAAATAAGCCGTGGACTGGAAGTCCACTTAGGAACTTGAAATCCAAAAGTGAAATTGACTCTTCTCCATCCGGGAGGAAAAGATTATTTGTTGAAGCACTCCAATGTTCGTAAAAATGATGAATGACATTGGGGCAGCTTTCATAAGTAAAGAGTGATGCGAACAAAGCATGATACATATTGGCTTTCAAAAGTAGATGCTTATTACTTGCCAGCACATCCTCAAGTTACTCCCAATAGCGTTCGACGAATGAAAATTCACTAACAAATTTGAAAGAAGAATGCCAAGAAACTTCATTGTTGTGGATGCAACTCCTCAAAAGTGAAAAATTATTTGATGGAGATTGAAACAAATTAAGTGAAGATTGCAGCAAAAGGCATTCGACACGCTTAATTACTGCATGTGAAAGTTGAAATTCACATGATCATTCGATAATCTAATCCATAAGATGAGGTAGGTCAACTTTACTTGATGCATTAGCTCCCAAAAATTCATCAGCAGATATTTGAAAAGTGAAAATTATTTTAGGATTTGAATCCTCTTCGTTGTTACTCAAAAGCTTCATACATAGAATTTTTCACGAAGCTGAAAGATTAATTATGTGAACCATTTTGATGAAGTCTCAAAAGCAATTAACTATCTGGAAAAAAAAAGACTTGTTAAAAAAAAATCAAAATCAATTTTGACATGTTCATGGCAAATACAGTTCATATGAATTTAGAGAAAGGAAAAAAAATTAAATTCTCATGATCAACATTATTCAGGCCAGATTAAATTCGTTAATTGTTGGTCATCAATTAAATCAGATATGCAAATCAAAGTCAAGCATGTGAGTTCATGGGCATCAATTAAGAATTTAAATATATATATATATATATATATAAAACTAAAATGGATCTTTTTAAAACTAGAATTAGATTTTTAGGTCATTATATAGAACAAGGAATTATTCAGCCAATAGAAAGAACTTTAGTCTTTGGTGAAAAATTCCCTGATCAAATCACAAATAAAACACAACTTCAGAGATTTCTAGGTTGTTTAAATTATGTAATAGATTTCTATCCAAACCTAAACTGTATGATAAAACCATTACATAATAGATTAAGAAAGAATGCTGGTCCTTGGACGGATGAGCATACTCATATAGTAAAGAAAATTAAATCATTAGTTAAAGAAATACCATATTTATATATTCCTAATCCAGAAGCATTTAAAATTGTTGAAACAGATGCTTCAGATATAGGATATGGTGGTATTTTAAAACAAAAGATAAATAATAAAGAATGCATAATCCAGTATGTGTCAGGACATTGGAACCCTGCACAATTAAAATATTCAACTATTAAAAAAGAGATTTTAAGTATTGTTATTTGCATAAATAAATTTCAGTCTGATTTGTTAAATCAAAAATTTTTATTAAGAATTGATTGCAAATCTGCAAAAGATGTTTTGCAGAAGGATGTAAAAAAACCTTGCCTCTAAACAAATCTTTGCTAGATGGCAAGCGATTTTAAGTATTTTTGATTTTGATATAGAATTTATTAAAGGTTCTTGTAATAATATCCCAGACTTTCTAACTAGAGAATTCTTACAGAATAATGGGTTGCAAGAAGAACAAGGGTAAAGAGGTAGTAAAGAGTGAATCAGAATCACCAACTAAAGCTCTTTCTGAGCACTCTGAAGAACTAAATAAACCCTTAAACACTAAACCTTCCCCTAGTAAAGAGCTTAAAAAATGGATTGATGAATTGTCTCAATCCCCTGAAATAGTAAAAGCATTGCAGAAGATAGCATCCTCTTCAGCAGAGGAACCAGGTATGTCTTCTAGCTCTAAAGTGATCATACCCGCTCATGGTATGGCTAATCTGTCTCAAAAGGTAGACAGTAAAGATATATCAAATCCGTTGAAGGCTGTGGATTTGCCAAAAATCCAGTATGTGCATCATGTACATAAATGGTTTGTTAAAAACATGCATGATTTTGAGATAGCAGTAGAAGATGGGTATAATGACACTAATCCCTGGCAGATTTTAAAAAATTATTATCCAGAGGATTGGTATTTTGTCCCTTCTGATCTTTCTAAACCGCATGCATATTATCATCATATTTTGGTAGACAGTAATTCAATAAAAATTAAGCATACTTTTGATGCAAAAAATAAAAATGTTATTTCATATTCATCTCTTCAAATAAAAAGGGTGTCCATCCTAGAGATTGGCCAGCACCTACTCTTTATACTCCAGTAAAATTTAAAGCATTGCATAAATACCATCCTACTTATAATTATTTTGATTATAAAGAAGCATGGAATAAAGTTTTTTACATTCAAAATCCAACAGCCACCCATTCGTGGTTGATTTATTTTGATCAAAGCATAAAAATTGATTTTAAAATCCCAAACTGGTTTAAATTATGGTGGATCAACAGAGGAATTTCTGAGGATATTATGCCTTCAGAAATTATCTCCTTATACCAGTACTTTAAAGCCCATTATAAGCCCAACCATACAAAAATCCATATACCCTCTTTAATGTATTATTGTATGGCTTTCTTTACACCTTGGGTTTACCAATGGTATTTGGACTACCAACTTAGCCCAGGAACTCAAATCCTTATGCTATTGAGGCGCCATAAAATAAAGTGGTGGGGTTCGTTCAAAAATTCAACCACAGAACAGAAAATAATTCAGTGGATCCATAATAAACAGTCCAGCCCAATTAAACCAGTCTTATCCTATGCTCACACATTGGCCATAACTGATGACCCAGCCTTTGGCATTCAAAAGGCCCAATGTCAAGCAAGGTTAGCAGCTGCTAAAACTCCAGAAGAGTACAAACTGATATGCCAAGAGATGTTCCAGCATCTGTCGACTTCTTCTGAGATTAAACCTTCAACAAGTAAAGTTTCATCTGGTAAGTCTTCTTCAAAGAAGAAAGGTAAATCTAAAATTGTTTCATCCTCTTCATCTTCATCAGAAGAAATTGTATCATCTAGTGAAGATAGTAACAGGGATGATTTCCCGCCTGTAAAAATTGAAAGTAAAACAAGAAAAAATAAAGAAAAGGAAAAGAAAGAAAAAAGAAAAAAGAAAAAAGAGAAAAGAAAAGAAAAAATAAAGAAAAAATAAAGAAAAAAGAAAGAATAAAGAGGGACAACTCATCGTCCCCATCAGAGTCAGAGTCATTGTAAAAGGCAGAAGGAACCTTATTCCTTCAACAAGTCAAAAGTCCAACAGTAAAGGCCAAGCTACTATTTCAACAGTAGAAGCCAAATCACAATTTAAACAGTAAGGGTCAGGCACTGTTCAAAATTCGATGGCAGACCAAGAACTGTTCATCCACAGTAAAGGCCAATCACTGTTCAAGATTCAGTGGCAGACCAACCACTGTTCATCCACAATGAAAGGTAAATAGTAAAGATTCTAAATTTTTCTATATAATGAGAGCCTCTCCTCATTGTGAAGGAACAACTCAAGTTTACACTTGAACACTCTCTCCCTCTTCTCTCTTCTCTTTATTCAAGTTGTAAGAAGTTCGAAGTTAAGAAAGATCTAAGCTTAAAACTTTGTAAGTTCTTTTGTAAGTTTTATTTTAAAGTTTTATTTCAATCTTGTACTTTTATTTTGCATATAAATAAAATTGTTTCTTTCTTTCTTATATCAACTGCTACGATTATAAGCCCGCACCTGCGGCACCTTTCTCTTCTCCCTCCACACTCTGACTTAACTCTGGGGATCCCAGTTTAAGGTTGCAGGAACCCTAAACCTTAAAAAACGTAATTAAAATCTATACAGTACTTGTTCATGCATTTGCACAGTACTTATTTACATATTTAAATTTATACAGTACTTGTTTGTTATAAGCATTTAACGAACAGTATATAGGCTGGAAACTCAGGGTGCAGTGCTACTGGCGCGAAGCCCAGTTTATCAATTTGTTGGGGTACCTAGGGGAAACAATGCCACGTACTGTTCTGAACATGCAGTAGTATTAAATATTTATTTAAATTGGTATATTTATTTAATTTGTTTATTTAATTTCTGTATGTTATTCTGATTTGAGTGAGTTAATCGGTCCTTTGATTTTTGTTGGTATCAGAGCCTTTTCATCTGAATAACATACAAATAGACATCTATATAACATTGAATCCATGTTTAATATCTCTGGAGGTTTTGGGTATGCCAACTGAACTCGTTTTCAGCCAGTGTTAAGGCTATTTGAAGGGTATAACAGGCAGTGGCCGCAACCTAATGATATTAAAAATGGATCCATTATTATGCAACTAAATTAGATATAGTTGGTAAGACTGAAGCTTTAATTATAAATAATGATTTAGAAATAAAAACAGTATTTTTATTATCACCACAAATTAATTACATGATAATTTTAGGTACACCATTTATAAATTTAATAACACCTTATTCAGTAAAAGAAGACTGCATTAAAATTAAGATTAGAAATAAAAAAGTTAAGTTAGAGTTTATTGAAAAACCTAAAAAGAAGAATTTAAATTTATTAAAAGCTTATTCAATTAAAACACTTGAAATAAATTCATTAATAAAAACTAAAGAAGAAGATTTAAAAGACTTGAAGAATAATGCACATTTAAAAAGAATTAAAACTCAATTAGAAAGACAGTTTATACAGAATAAAATTCAAACTTTAAAAGAATTTATGGAAAAAGAATTATGTGCTGATCATCCTAATGCTTTTTGAGATAGAAAACAGCATATAGTTGACTTACCATATGAGAAAGATTTTGATGAAAAGTCAATTAAAACTAAAGCTAGACCAATTCAGATGAGTCCTGAAATGGTAGAGCATTGTAAAAAAGAAATTAAAGATTTAAAATGGATCCATTATTATGTAGATCGGCTAGTAGTGTGAAGTCAGATGAGTCTGACTCTTCAGAAATTAAAAGGATTATAAATAGAAATGAATTAATATTACAAGATTTTAGTAAAGCTATTGATGAATGGAAAATACCTAAAGTAAATAAAGAACAAATTTATAAAATATCTAAATTTAATATTTGGAAAACAGATTATGTAATTAAAACTGAAGAAAGAGATTTTCAATTAAATAAACCTTTTGAAAAAATAACTCTTTTATTAACTAAAACTTTACAACAACATAAAATTAAAAAATATAAATATATTCATATAGGATTAATTCAAGTTGGAATAAAACCTTTAACTAGAGAATGATTAAACACAAGTATACTTGCAGTGGTAAGGGATGCCAGATTCTTAAACTTTCAGGATTCTTTATTAGGATCTGTGGAAACAAGTCTAAGTGAAGGCCCCATATCATTCGAAGTATACCCAGATATGACAATTTCATTAAATGATCTAAATATATAAGTTTTTACAAACTGATTTAACTAAAACAAATACAGTAATACCCGTTTTATTAGTTGTACTAAGTCTTTCATTTGTATTTAACCAAAATCTTTTAGGTATTAGAGATGATTTAATACAGTTTAAATCTGCTTCTGTATCAAATAAAGCTACTGTGTTTATTATAAAATTATTAGCTAATTTAATATCTAATTTTACCAAATATTTACGTGAAGTTATTTCTTGTAATAAAAACAAAAAGTTATTATTTACTTCTTCATCTTCTAAATAATTTATTTCATCATTTGGTTCTTCATCTGGTTCTTCTGAAGAAGAACTAGACTCAGCATTATTCTCTAATAATTTTATCTTCTGAGTATTATATTGTAACTGAATTTTTAATTCATTTACTTCCTTCTTTAACTCTTTTATTTCTCTATGCAAATCTTTTATTGATATACTAGTTTCTATTTTCTTATTTTTATTTAAAATAGTTGCTAAATCATATGTTTTATTTTCTATTTTAGGAATCTTATCTTTTACTTCTTTATTTTCATCAAAACTTTTTATTAATTTTTTAAGAAGTTTAGTTTTAGTCTCATTGAATTCTAAATTATTTATTACTTCCAATAATGTACTTTGGTCTTTAGTTAACATGTTTGTTGATTTATCTGAACTAGGAGTTGTATCTATTTCATCAATCTGATTTTCACTTTCTGAAAGTTCAGAATCAGATTCAGAAGTAGTTACATATAGTTCATAGATTTTATCCATTATATCTTCTTCCAATTTTAATTCATTTAATTTTTTATTAAATCTACAGAATTTAGCTGTATGACCTTTTTTACCACAATTATAACATGTTAAATCTTTATATGATTTTTTATTTGATGTTTCATTTTTTCGTTTCTTCTGTTTATATTTTTTATATGGTTTATAAGCTTTCTTTTTCTTATAAAACTGTTCTTTACTTGGTTTTATCTCATAATTTCTTTTATAATATTTTTTCTTCTTATAATGTTTTTTAGGTTTTGAACATTGTCTTTTACATTGTTTATTTAATAACATACCATAATCAAATTGTTTACAAAAAGTTCCTAGTTCTTGTTTAGTTCTATTTAATTCATATTTTAATGTTTTTTGTAATTTTAAATCTTGACAAATTTGTAATCCTTCTCTTTGAATTACACTTACCAGTTGACCATATGTTAAATTATTATATGGAATTGGATTTCCATATTGTTGTTTTATAAAGTTCCTAACCTTTTCCCCCAAGAAAAAAGGAAGTCCCGCAAGGAACTTCTCTTTCCAGAAGGCCTGGTTGGAATCTTCTCTTAACATTAGCCTAGTTAAGAATGTTGTTTTATAATACTGAAAATCACTTAATTTTTTACATTTTAAATTAC